>PVJH01022017.1:27401-37592 GCA_004026705.1 Nesogale talazaci | reverse complement strand
ACACACACACACACACACACACACACACACACACACACCATACTCTTCTGAGCTGACTTCTCTCACTAGAATTTAACTGGCCCAGTAGAACCCTTCGGGAGCCACTATTTTGATTGGAACCACAATAGTAATACTTTTTGACTGACCTCAAACAAATGACACTGTCTCTGGTTTATAAAGGCGAGAAGTTGAAGGTAGAGTTGAAAGCAAGAAATATAGTAAATTATTGCAGGGATGTGATAAAGTCTGTCTAGACTACATAGAGAGAGTCCCCAGGGGAGGGCGCCGGTCCTTTGGGGTGGAAGAAAGTGTCCCAAAGGCTGACGGTAACTGAGCAGGGTGTGCTGGGGCCATCGGTGTTATCAGTTAAACAGAGTGGCTAAGGAGGTAGAAAGGGGAAAGGAAGTGAAAGAAGACAGACGCAAAGAACCTCGGATGCCATGTTAAGGCGTTAGAATAGGTTTATTCCCTAGAAAAAGTCTTAAGTCTATAGAACATCATTGTCCAATTTTACCCTGATAAGGGTGACTTTGAGAAGACATGCTACAGTGAGGAGACTCCTTAGGAGAGGGCAGTATTGATGCAGGCACAAGATGGACAAGTCATGGTAGAAGGAATGAGAAAGAAGTGAAGGAGTATGCATCAGATTGTATTATTTCTTAAATGCTATCTTCCCAGTAATTTTTAATTACATCAATGCCCGGGGAAGTAACTCGGTCAATAAATGTCAAAGGACATCTGTCCCTGCGCCTCTGTTGCAGTTTGGAGGCATCGTTATGTGGCATCCAATAGACTTTATTGTAATTAATTTTCTACCCCGAGGCTCTAAGCTTTTTGAGATTGAAACCCTATTGGTTGTGTGATATCTGCATAGAGCAGTGGTTCTCAACCTTCCGAATGCTGCGACCCTTTAATACAGTTCCTCATGTTGTGGTGACACCCCAACCTTGAAATTATTTTCCTTGCTTCTTCATAACTGGAATTTCACTCCTGTTATGAATTGGGTGACTCCTGTGAAAGGGTGGTTTTAGGGGTCACGACCCACAGTTGAGAACTGCTGCCATACAGCCTGCTATCAACCATGCCCAATAAAGGAATGAAGTGCCAAGAAATGAACTCCTTCTGATTTCGTAACCATTACTTTTCCCATGGTGTGGTAACTACAGAATCTAATGTCAATTTGAGAACATTAAGAGTGAAAGGTAGAGTCTAGCCTATCAAGCCGGTCACCGCCTGATGATGCCTCCTTCTGGGAACGTCCTCTCTCTTGTGCTTTCACCTTCCTGTTGACCAGACACGTGAGAGCCTCTCTCTGCTTCACTTTGCTTTTGAGCAGCAATGTGGAGACCCACAGAGTACTGAGGTACTTTCACTGCCAGTGAATTCGAGAGATTTTGCACCTACCTGCCTGTGCTCTTCCTGTATTTTGCAGCATTGCATGTGACTGTGGGAGTCATAAAAAGGATTTATGGACTTAGGGGCTAATATCAGACTTATGGACTTGATCTGGAGTGGGCTGGGATATTTTCTTACTATACAGCTACTCTTTGATATAAAGCCCTCTCTTGTACACATATGAGTGCTTCTGGATTTGTTTCTTTTGTCAACCCAGGCCTAACACACAGGGCCTCCAGCCCATGGCATGGAAATATGTAGCCATCACTCAGGCATGCTTTATAGCCATTTCCATTTCTCCTCTCAAGGGAGGGAAAGCAAAACCATGAGCAAGTATCACAGGCAGAGGCTGCATTCATTTTGCTTTAGAAGCAATACCACTACTTCTATTATGAAAATAGCAGAATCTTTTCATCCAGAAGCCTGTGTCAAAAACCAGGAATGACTATTTAGAATTGGAAAAGGGGGCCTTCAATGACCATTGTCTTCAGAAGTCTCCTCATCCATGTATCACATATGATCATTTGCCTTCACCTCCTGTTTAAATGTTCTTGATTACTTTAACGTGGGTCACACTTTGTTCTTCCACACAGACCCGTAATGTCTCCTGCCTCGCTCTTTGAAGATGGAGGGGAAAACTGTGGGAGAGACTACTCAAGTGGTGTCTAAACTGAAACTTGCTGCCAAGGTAGACGGCACGGGACACTGGCTGGTGGAAGATCATGCACGGATATGGGAAGTTTTAAAGACAGAGGAGGTAAGACAATTCTGCATGGCATAGTTGAAGCATTGGTGCATTTGCTCAGCCTGTGATTCTTGGAGTAGTGAAGACCAAAGGTCAGCCGGACAAATCCTTATTCCATGGCCAGGAAATACAGTCAGGACTGAGGAACAGTACGTTGGTCCTTCAGACATTAATAACTCCAAAGGGACTCAGGTAAAGAGTTCCCCAGAGAGAGGTACAAAAGCAAAGAGTGTAAATTAACAAATGTGCACAGAGCTTGAAAACAGGAGGGGGCTCATCTGTGTACAGCCAGCACCTTCACCTCCCGCATCCCCAGTGCACACGTTGTGACGGTGCTCTTCAACGTGTCTTCTTGGACTCGTGTTCTCATTTATGTCTATTATTAGAATTCACTTGAACATATATGAAATGTAAGTGTGTGAGTGTGTGATTGAAACATATATATATATATATATAGAGAGAGAGAGATAGAGAGAAATGAATGTCCTCATTCGCTCATTAGAAATATTAAGTTGTACCTTTTATGTACCTTGTACCTAGAAAAACCTGATGTTCAATGAATTTGAGATATACTGTTTTATCTGCTGTGAAAAGAAAATGAACGCTAGAGGTTGTAAGTTATGGAAAAGAGTACCCCAGAGAGAGGTTCAAACGTAAGGCATTTAAAAAACAGATGCACAGAGAAATGTAACAGGGAGAGCCCAGAACACGTAAGTCAATGGTGTTGTGACTTCCAGAAAGACCAACAATTATCTCTTGAGAGGCTTTGCCATTTTGTCAGGATGTTCCAGGGTTTTGCTCTTAGTTTTCAAGCCTAGGCATTTTGTTTTCTCACAAATGCATTCCATCTATCTTGAAGAAGGAAAAACATACTAATTAAGCATATGAGTATGAGACCATTACCAGTTACATAACTATTACTAATTTCCAAATTATAGCTTGCTTCCATCACTTAACATTTTATTATTATTTTATCTGCTTTCTGTGCTCATGGGCAGTGCAATGCATATTTTTTTGGGGGGGAGGGGGACATGTGATAGAGTTTTCTCTAACATATGCACCTAGCAGTAGAATGTTGAGTCGGAAACTGTGAGCAACTTTATTTTAGTAAATATTAATAAGTTGGCCTCAAAAATGAGACTTCCATGTGTTTCCTCATTAACACTCTTTGACAGTTTCCCCTGTCCCTTAGACTCACTAGTTCCTGGTATTATTAGACCTTTAAGTACTGGCAAATCTGAAAGGTTTGAGTTAAGGTCCTGTTGTTTTAAATTGAATTTCTCCTCATCCTAGTGAAGTTAAGCATCTGTTTACAGATGGGAAGTGGTGATATTTACTTACTGTGCTAGGTTGGGTTGACTAGAGAACCAAATTTAGTGCAGTCACTATACGTGAAAGGGAGAGCTTTCTATTGAGAAGTAATTGTACTAATATATCAAGCAAACATTCCAAGTTCAGATCAAGTACATAAGTCCGATACTAGTATACAAATCCTTCTTCAGACTCACAGGGCCACATGCAATGATGGAAAATAAAAATGCAGTACAGTCACAGGCCGGTGGGTCCAAAGTCTTGTGGATCCAACGGTGGTGGACGCATCACAGGGTCTCAGAATGGCTTGCCAACATGAAGGTGAAAAGGTGAAGGGGGAGAGAGAGAGAGAGAGAGAGAGAGAGAAAGAGAGAGAGAGAGAGAGAGAGAGAGAGAGAGAGAGAGAGAGAGACAGGCCTCCATATAGCTTTTTCTTTTCTTTTCTTTTTTTATTGTTGTAATTTGATTGACAAGCTAAAGTACTTCACCCATATCTTCTTATAGTGCTATGCTGGCACAAAATACACAACCATCAGAGTGACTTTCTCTGTGAATTACACAGACTAACATTTAAAACAATTTTTTTTAGGCCTCCTTGAGGTCATTTGGGTACTGATTCAGAAAAGTCTCTTGGGTAGATATTTTCAGCTACTATGTTACACCTATTTATTAGTTTATCATTCTAGTTTTAAATATGAGAAGAACTCACATCCACAAGTTACAGGATAAATATAAAAAGTAAATGTTTGGAAAAGAATTAGGCTTTAAGGGGCTTCCAAGGAAACGGTATATGAACTCTTCGTGGCTCGCTGGTTACGCATTGCACTGCCAAATAAGGCCAGTTGTTGGAACCCACCAGTCACTCTTCGGCCTTTAAAAGATGGAAAGGTCTGGAAACCCCAGGGTCAGCCCTTTTGTGTTCTTTAGGGTCACTTTGGCCTGAATCCATTCAATGGCTGCGCTTGTACAATATATCCGGAGACTGCAAGATGAGCACTGCAAAGCCAAGCACAGCTTGAGAAAGGTGCATGTGGCAGTCATATAATCTGGTGTCAGTTTGAGGATAGGGAGTGTGGAGGTGGAGTGTGACCTGTCAATCTGGAGGTAGCCTCTGAGACCTCTGTGTGGGCATGGCGGTCTCCTGAGAATTCTGGGTACTCTAGCCATATTTTCCCCCTTGGAGGTGAGAGACTCAGGACTCAGTCCTTTGGAGGCGCTCAACTGATGAGACACAAGGCTGACTCCCTGTGAGACATCCCAGAGGAGAAGCTGCGGATGCCAAAAAAGCCACATAGAGGTTTCTGCCAGGACTGAAATGCTTCTACCGCCACTGATACACAAGACTCAGCACCCACTGGCTGTGATTATCCTGGCATCATTGCATGTGCTTCATGAGTCTGAAGAGGACTTATGGATTGGTATTGGACATATGGACTAATATTGTACTTATAGACCTGCACTGGACTGGTTTGGGATGCTTTCTCAATGTTCATACCTCTTATATATAAACCTCTCCCTTATATACATATGTGTGTTTATGAATTTGTTTCTTTAGTCTACCCAGAATAACACAGTGGAAAATAAGAAAGAAAATTAAAAGGGCACATATATGGAAGGTCAAGCATGATTTAAAGTGTTGAAGCTATAAGACTTCATAGTAATTTTCATAAATCCTTTGAAGATCTAAAGTTGTCTTCAAATTGTGCAGAGAACATTTCAGAAACTTTTTAATGTGTAGAAATCAATAGATAATTTGTATAAACTATTTCGGAGGTGAAGTTGACTCCAAGCTTCTTGATAAGACAAATGAGAACTTGTAAGGGTTTCTGTGCACAGGTGGAGAAGTTGTGCCATCTCATAGCAAGACTGGAGCATTTCAATCTTAATAATGGACTTCGCAGTCTGACAGACTCATCTTAGGCTTCAGTTCATGTGAATCTGTAGTTATTGTACACAACTCATTGCCAGTCGGTCGATTCTAACTCACTGAGACCCAATAAAACAGAATGGACCTTCTTCTGTGAATTTCTGGGATCGGAAGCCTTCATGGAAGCAGAAACTCTCAGCTTTCTCTTGTGGAGCAGCTGATGGGCTCTAGCAGTCAGACATGTCACCCGCTGCGTCCTCAGGGCTCGCTTCTTGTGTACAGCAGCCCTTACAGCTGGCCCCCTTCTAAGATAGCAAATTGGAACTGCCTGCTATTCCGTTCCTAATAAAAGTGAGGTGATACTCAGGGAAAATTCCAGAATCATGTAATTAGCACAGTTCAAATATACCTGGATCAAAGGGCACCAGGTGAAATATAATTTGACCTAAAAATTTAGTACAATGCAAACGACTTTAAATAAAGCCAAGCATGCGCTTCTTCTCATTCAGTCTAGCTAACATTACATTAAAATATCTGCATATTTTTCTATGGGTGAGTAGAATCAAGAGTGGTAGATGGCATATGTTCTCGGTCTCAGAAACTGGAGCAGGGGTGGGGTGGGGCCGGGTTGGGGAACTGGTGCCATTTTTGGAATCAGCAAACCAAATATACCCAGAAACAATCTCTCACAGCCGAGGCAGCAAAATGTACGTTGGCCAATGTTATCTTTTTATATTTCTTGTCTGTTTTTCCCATTGGCCCATTTCCTTTTTCTATTGACCTATGGAAATGAATGTTTTCTTTATGCATCTTTTTATTGACCTGGTAGCACAGTTGTTAAGTACTTGACTGCTAATCTGAAGGTCTGTAGTTCAAGCCACCAACCCCCCTGCAGGGACAGATGTGGCCGTCTGCTGCTACAACGGTTGTAGTCCCAGAAACCCTTGGGGCAGCTCCACACCGTCCCAAAGGATTGCTGTAAGGGGGTTTAAATCCTTTGATTGATCTTATGTGTTGAAACAAAGTTCCCTGTGTAAACATGTTAAATCAAATGCAGTGGAATCTATTAATCTCTGCCCTTGTATGATTTATGCCTTTTCTGCATTAAAAACTTATTCCAGACCCCAAGATGATAAAGATAGTCTCCATTTTTGTTTCCTGGAGACTTTCCAGGCATGTTTTGACTTATTTGGAGCACATTCTATAGTCTAAAGTAGGGACAAGCTGAGCCCCGGTGGCGTAAGTAGTTGAGTGCGGAACTGCAGCCCACGGGCTTGGTGGTTCAAATCCAGCGGCGGCTCTCAGGAGCGTCACTGGGTAGCACCCATGACCACCAGAGGCAGTGATGCCCCCCCAAAAGTAGGGACACAATTTTATATTTTTCAAATAGATAATTAGTTGTCCTACTGCCATTTTTGAATAGCTGACACTTCTCGCGTAGTTTGTAATGTCACCTTTCCATACATTCTTTGTTGATTTGATACCTCTTCAACAGCGACAGTTTCAAACTTAACCTGAATATCTGAGAGGCTTATCCCTCTTCCAACTTACTGCCCTTTAAGGTTATCTGAGTTGTCTTTAGAATTTAGATTTTTCTTGTCAATTTAGGGAAGGTTTCACACATTAAAAAAAACCCTCTCAGGGCTGAGCATAGTGGTTGTGCACGGGACTGCAGCCCACTGGGTTGGAGGTTCAAATCCAGCAGCAAGGCTGGGTCTCCTACTCCCACCACCAGAGGGCAGTGATGCCCCCCCAATAAAAAAACCTCTCCTACTCCCACCAGAGAGCAGTGATGCCCCCCCCCCCCAAAAAAAAAAACCCCTCATAAACAAAGCAAAATTCTTTAGGGAATTTGATTTGGGATCAACTTGTTGATTAATTAGTGAATTATTACCATCTTTACGATATTCAGTAAATACCATACTTTTAATATCTCTCCCTTACCTATATTTGCTGTAGAACTAAAAAGCAATTTTTTCAATGAGAAGAAATTCATATATGAAACAATTCTTTGGCATATAGTACCTTCGAAGTGTTGTGCATCTTCCACATTTATCTAGTTTGAAAACATTTCCATCGCCTCAAAATAAAACCCCTTACTTCTTAAGCACTCAGTCCCATCTCTATGGTTCCTCGGCTACTGGCACTTCCCAGTCTGCTTTCTGTCTCCACGGACGCCCTGTTCTAGGTTGGTGGTGGTGGCCAGGCTTCCACTCATGGACATCTTATGCATAAAACACGTCCTGGACCTGTTTCATCCTCAGAGTGCCTGTTGGGTGGGAGCCCTTTGTTGCAGCCACAGTGTGCACCCATCACCCTGAGGGTTTCCCTTCTCTTATCCTGCCTCACGTCCTCCAGAGAATTTTTAGGTCTACGTCACTGAGACAGAACGTCTTCGTGCTCATGTCTAAGGAGCATTCTGGCTGTACTGTTTTGTTGTTGTCATTGTGACAGTCCATGGTGCATTCAATATTCTCCTCCAACCCCGTCATTCAAAGGTATACATTCTTCTCTAGGCTTCCTTACTCATGGTCCAGGTTTGACTGCATAGCAGGTCTTTCAAAATCCCAGGACTTGGATCAGACACACCTCTGTCCTTAGAGTGACTCTGATTTTGAACTGTTTACAGATGTCTTCTTTTTTGGGGGGGGGGGGCGGGCATCACTGCCCTTGGGTGGGAGTGGGAGGCCCAGTCTTGCTCCTGGAGAGCTGCTGCTGGATTTGAACCGCCAAGCCAGTAGGCTGCAGAACCGCACTCAACCACTACACCACTGGGGCTCAGCCCCTTACATAGGTCTTTTGCAACAGATTTGCCCAGTGCAATGTGTCGTTTCATTTCTTGATTGCTTCTGCCTTGAATCTTGCTTGCAGATCCCAGTAAAATAATAATGAAACCCTTGACACCTTCAGTACTACTTGTGTGTGTTACGCTGGGGTGTATCCAGCACTGAGGGCTGCATCAGTCAGTGCTTCAAGGGTGCTTTGCTTTCAGTCAGCAGAGCTGCCTTTGTTCACCAGGGTATAAACGAGTCTCCCTCTGATTCCAGTGCTGCATTTGCCCCACAGGGTTCAATTCTTCAGATGATTTACTCAGCAGACAAATTTAACTAGTATGCTGAAAGGATACAGGCCTGACACACAGCTTTATTTATTTTAAATCAGGAAGTATTTCCTTTTTTTTTTTTTTTTCAAATGACTGCCTCTTGGTCTATGAGGGGTACCCCCCCAAAAAAAACAGGTTTTTCCCTCCAAAAAGCTGTGTATTGTATTCATTTTTTTTTCATTTTTACAAAATTACCTTATCACCTTCAAAATACTCTTCATTACACTTAATATATACGTCAACTCTGCGTTTCCAATTTTTTTTGGGGGGGGAGCATCACTGCCTTTGGTGGTTGTGGGCGCTATCCAGTGCTGCTCCTGAGAGCCGCCGCTGGAGCGATTCCATTTTTGGAAACATTTTTAGACTCATCTGTTCGCATGGCTGACAGCACCTCCCTCGTTTTCTACTTCATCTCGTCTATGTCGTCAAATCACTGACCTTTCATGTGCCTCTTCATTTTCTGAAAGAAAAAGAAGTCGAATGGAGCGGGGTCAGGTGAATAACGTATGAGGGGCAAAAGAGGCTTGCTGTTTTTTAGTACAAACTGCACACTGAGATGGTTTCTTAAGGAGGTGTACTGTTGTGGTGACAGAAACCAGCCCCCCATTTGCCACAAGTCATATGCAATCTTTTCAGAAATTCTAAATAGAAAGCTTGATCAACAGTCTGACTTGGTGGAATGAGCACCAAATGCATTACCCACCTGATTTTTTGTTAAATTAAAAATCATTTTATTAGGGGCTCGTACATCGTTTTTCCAATACATAAATAAACATACTGTGCCAAGCACCTTTGCACGTCCGCTGCGGTCATCATTCTCCAAACATCTGCCTTTTCCCTTGAGCCCTTGGTATCGTCTTTTCCAACCCCTCCCCCTCTTCCCCTGCTCTCCCTCCCCTATCAACCCTTAATACTTTATAAATTATTATTGTTCTGTCATATCTTACACTGCCTGACACCTGCCTCAACCCACTCCCCTGATTCCCATCCTCCAGACAAGGGGTCATATGTAAATCCTTGCAGTTGGTTCCGTCTCTCTACCCCACCTTCTCTTCACCCATTCAGTAGTTCCAATCTAACCACCGGCCCAAAGGGGCTCATCCATCCTGGTTTCCCCATATTTCCAGCTCCCCTCTCCACTATTGTACCTTCTCCAGTCCATCTGTATTTACAAGGTAGAGTTGGGACCATGATGGTTGGGGGGAAGGAAGACCCAGGTACTAGAGGAAACTTGTATGCGTCATCACTGCCCGGCTGCCACCTTGACTAGTCTGTCTCCGCCCCATGACTCCTCTGTAAAGATGTGATCAATTACCCTCCAGTGGGCCTTAGGTCCCCACCCCGCTCCTCTCCTTAATCATAATGAACTGATTCCTGGTCTTTGATCCTTAATACCTGCTCCCTGTGGCTCCTCTTGATCACACTTGCTGGTGTGCTTCTTCCATGTGGACTTTGCTGTTTCCATGCTGAATGGCCACTCGGTTATCTTCAAGTCTTTGAGACTCTAGACATTCAATCATTTGGTAGCTGGGCACCATCTTTTCTTCTACTCTGTTTGCCTCTGTATCCATTTGTCTTCAGCGATACCGGGAGTTAATTGCTCCATTGATTTTTATTTTTGTTCTTTGATGCCTGATGCCTGATTGTTTTAGCACCTCATGATCACACAGGCAAGTGATCTTCTTTTATGATGGGTTTTGTTGCTCCTGATGGCTGCTTGTTTATGCTCAACACCTTTAAGACCCAGATGCTATATCTTTTGATAGCTGG
>PVJH01022017.1:0-27301 GCA_004026705.1 Nesogale talazaci | reverse complement strand
CTCATTTTACTTCAGTGATGGTGTTGGGCCAGTGAGCCTCGAGGAGTACCAGATTCATAGAACAAAGTGTTCTTGCATTGAGGGAGCACCAGGGTGAGGGCCCAAGGTCCACTTGCTGCCCTAATATTTGGCCTATAGATATGTTCTTAAATTTATTCCCACCTTATAAACAGATAGTTGTATTTATGTATGGACATACCTATGCAAGTGCCCTTTGCCTTCTAGCTCTTTCCTCTATTTCCTTCTATCTCCCTCCTGTCCCATCATCATGTTCCACTTTCATTGGCGTTTCAGTGTTTCCTCATAGATTCATTGTCCTTGCTTAATACCGACCAGGCCTCCCACACCCTCCTTTCCATCGATTCCAGACCATTTGTTGCTCCTCCTCCCCCGTCCGTGTGTTTGTCCCTACCCTCTTCTCCTCCCCTCTCTCGTGCCCAAAGGAATCATTGTTTGTCCATTCTTTTCTGTGGTGCAGTGGGTCTCCAGAGTGATGTATTCCTCTGAGCATTATGTGTCGTCGTGGAGCTTGGACCAGCTCTCTTCCTCTTCCTCCCTTCTTGTCTTTATCCCTGTGGGTGTGGGATGCTGGCCTCTCCCCCAACCTGTTCTCTTCCACACCCACTTTAGGCAAGGAGTCCATCTGACTCTGGTTGCTTCTGGCTCTGTAGCTCTCTCTTTTCTTGCATCCTTCTATGCATCCACGCTGTCCTAATGGTTGGGTGCATCCTGGTAGGAACTGCTTGCCCACTCCGGTTTCTGTGGAGACAAGACCAGTACTACCCTCCTGGGTAGATTAGTACCCCATTCCCTCTGTTATCCTTTGATTTTTGAACTTCCTTTTATCTCTCTATCTCCTCTACCCCCTCATCCTTCTCCCATTACTGTGTTGCACCCAACGTGTACCTCCCTGGGTTTAGTCCTCCCTCCTCCCTTACCCTACTTCTTGGACCGACTGTTATGGTATAGGAGTTTTCTCTTTTATACTCACCATACTGTTTCTACTTACCTCAGGGGGCTCATGCAGTACTTATCCTTTTGTGATTGACTGACTTCGCTTAGCATAATTTCCTCCAGTTCTCCCACGCAGAGATGTGTTTCGTGTGCTCATCCGAGCTTTTGAGTGAGGTATAGTACTCCACTGTGTGTATGTGCCTGAGTTTGCTGATCCATTCATCTACTGGTGGAAATTTATATTGCTTCCAAGTCATTGCGATTGTGAATTGTGCTGCAATAAACATTGGCGTGCATACCACTGGCTGTGGTTTGTTTCTTGCCGCTTCTGGATATATATACCCAATAGTGGGATAGCTGGATCGTAGGGTAGCTCAACTTTCATTTTCATTGAATATCGCCAGACTGCTTTCCACAGTGGCTGTACATATCTACACGACCACCAACAATGTGGAAGTGTTCCTGTTTCACCACATCCCCTCCCACATTTGTTGCATTCTGATTTTCTGATCTGGGCTAGCCTCAAGGGTGTTAGATGATATCTCACGGTTGTTTTGATTTGCATTTCTCTGATGGCTAGTGAGCAGGAGCATTTTCCCATATGTTTATTGGTCATATGCACCTCCTCCCTAGTGACACTTTTTTGGCATCACTGCTCTCTGGCGGGGGGAGTAGGAGGCCCAGCCCCACTGCTGGAATTGAACCTCCGTCCCAGTGGGCCGCAGTCCTGCGCACAACCACTACGCCACCGGGGCTCAGCCCCCTAGTGACACTTCTTTTCAGTTCTTTTTCCCTATTTCTTCAAAGGATTATCTGTTTTCATCTTCTTGCATGAGATGAGGGTATTGTATTTTTTTGTAATAAGCCCTTTGTCTTTTGTACTATTGCTAAAAATCCTCTCCCAGTCTGTGGGTTGCCTGGCTACCCTCTTTGTAAAATCCTTTGATGCACACATGTGTTTTATTCTAAGTAAGTCCCATTTGTCAATTTCAGGTTCCCCTGCATGTGTACCCTGTCCTTTTGCAGATAGCCTTTGTATTCCCTGGGGCAAGGTTCTTAGATTTTCCCCGATTCTCTCACTAATGGTCCTGATGGTTTGTGGTTTTACTTCCACGTCCGTGATCCACCTCGAGTTTGTTCTTGTGCATGGGGTGAGGTAGAGATCCTGTTTCATTTTTCTACATGTAGATTTCCATTGTCTCTAGCACCATTTGTTAAGTAGGGCATCACCCTCCCACTTGATGTTTTTGGGGCCCTTGTCAAAAATCAGTTGTCTATATGCTAATGGTTTTATTTCTGGGTTTTCTATTCTTTTCCATTGATCCGTGTATCTGTCATTATGCCAGTACCATGCTGTTTTGACCACTGTGGCTTTATAGTAAGTTGAAAGTCAGGTAAAGCCAGCCCTCCGACTGTGTTCTTATCCTTGAGGAGATCCCTGCTGAATCTGGACGTTTTCCCTCTCCAAAGTTTTTCCCTCTCCTGAAATTTGTTGTCAATTTTTCCAGTTCTCTGAAGAAAGTTGTTGGTATTTGGATTGGGATAGCATTGAACTTATAAAGTGCACTGGGTAGGATAGACATCTTTATTATATTGAGTCTCCCAATCTATGAGCATGGGATGTTCCTCCATTTGTGGAGGTCAGTTTTCATTTCCTGTAGTAGGGTTTTGTAGTTTTCCTTGTATAGGTTTTTTGTTTTTTTGGTTAGATATATCCCTAGGTACTTCAATTTATTCTTGGCTATTGTGAATGGAACTGTTTTCCTGATCTCCTCTTCTGTGGTCTTGTCAGATGTGTAGAGCAGAGCAATCGACTTCTGTTTGTTGATCTTGTATCCTGCCACTCTTCCATATTCCTCTATCACTGTTAGTACTCCGGTTGTGGAGCTCTTGGGATTTGCAATGTACAAGATCATGTCATCAGCAAATAATAATTTGACCTCCTCCTCTTCCATTTGGATACCTTGGATGTCTTTCCGTTGTCTTATGTTATTTGCTAAGACCTCCAGTACTATATTGAATAGTAGTGGGAATAAGGGACATCCTTGTCTAGTCCCCTTCTTCAGTGGGATTGATTTAGTCTTTACTCCATTGACTATTATGTTAGCTGTTGGCTTCTCATAGACAGCTTGTATTAACTTAAGGAACTGTGCTTCTATTCCTCTCTGTCTGAGCATCTTGATTAGGAAAGGGTGCTGGATGTTGTTAAATGCTTTCTCTGCATCTATAGATATTATCATATGGTTCTCATACTGCATATTATCAATATGATGTATAATATTGATAGATTTACGGATGTTAAACTATCCCTGCATCTCTGGAATGAATCCTACCTGATCCTGGTGGATTATGCTTTTTATATATTTTTGTATTCTATTGGCCAATATCTTATTGATGATTTTTGCATCTATGTTCATTAGAGATATTGGTCTATAGTTCTCTACTCCTGTGGGATCCCTTCCCTGTTTGGGTATCAAAGTTATACTGGATTCATAAAATGAGTTGGGGAGTTTTCCATCCATTTCTATACTCTGGAAAACTTTGTGGAGGATTGGAGCCAGCTCCTTCCTGAAAGCCTTATAGAATTCCCAAGTGAAGTCGTCTGGCCCAGAAGCTTTTTTTGTTGGTATATTCTTGATAACCATATCTATCTCTTCTCTTATTATGGGTTTGTTTAGTTTCTTGACCTCTATCTGGGACAGGCTAAGGAGGGATTGTTTGTCCAGGTATTTGTCCATGTCTTCCAGATTGTTGAACTTGTTGGAGTACAGATTTTCATAGTACTTTGTGATAATCCTTCTAATTTCATTAGGGTCTGTTGTGATTTCCCCCATTTTGTTCCTCATTTTGTCTGTTGTTGTTTTTTCTTTCTTTTCTTTGGTCAGGTTTGCCAGTGGTCTGTCGATTTTATTGATCTTTTCAAAGAACCAACTTTTTGCTGTATTAATCTTTTGCGTTGTTTTTCTGTCTTCTCAGTGGTTCAACTCTGCCCTAATTTTTTTATTTCTTTTCTTTTACTGTTGGGGGGATTATTCTGCTGGCTCTGTTTTAGTTGCTGAAGTTTTTGTGAGAGAGTGTCTGCCAAATGACTCTCTTCCTTTCTCATATATGCTCCTATTGCAATCAGACTACCTCTGATAACTGCCTTTACAGTATCCTAGAGGTTTTGATACAAAGTATTCTCATCCTCCTTAATTTCTAGAAATGTTTTGATCTCCCTTCTAATCTGGGTCATTACCCATTCATCCCACAGAAGTTCGTTATTCATCCTCCAACTCTTTTTCCTTATTTTGCTACTGGTCCTTTTATTAATCTCCAGATTTATGGCATAGTGATCATAGAAGAACATCTGTATGATCTCTATGTGTTTGAATTTACTTATGCTTGACTTGTGACCCAGCATGTGGTCAATTTTTGAAAATGTGCCATGTGGACTTGGGAAGAATGTGTATTTTTTGCTTTTGGATGGAAGGCCCTGAATATTAAATCTAGTCATCTTATTGTGGTATTTAGTTCTATGTCCTCTTTGCTGACAAAGAAGCTCTGATAGTGGTGTGTTAAAGTCTCCTACTATAATTGTTGAGTCTTTATTATCTTCTTTCATGTTCTGAATAGTCTGTTTTTGGCAAATTTCGTGGGTCTCTCATTTGGCACGTATATATTTATTATGCTCACTGGTTCCTGGTGAAGTGTTCCCTTGAGCATTATAATGTTCCCCTCCTTGTCTCTTTTTATGGCTTGAACCTTGAGGTCTGTTTTATCTGAGATTAGGATTGCGACCCCTGCTTTTTTTTGATTCACTATTAGCCTGATATATCCTCTTCCAGCCTTTTATTTTTAGTTTATTCTTGTCTGCAAGCTTAATATGTGTTTCCTGGAGGCAACAGATGATGCATTATGTTTTCTGAGCCAGTCAGCCAACCCTTTTATTTTAATGGTGGAGTTCAGGCCATTGACACTTAGAGTTATTCCAATCTGTGGTGGGCTCATTGCTGGCCTTTTGTGGTTTTTGGTGTGTGTGTTTTCTTATTCCCCTTTTCATAGTTCTGTTGTGTTTTCATTGGGGGATTCTTTATTGCTATGTTTTCTACCTGTGGTCATATGTTCTTGGTGGTTGGGGTTAGTCTCTTGGCTCCTTGGTGAGGTTGGAGTATAGGATGTTCTCCTGTTTGTGCTCGGTGGGTGTTGGTCTTCTGGCCATAGTGAGTCGGCAAGGATTTTCCTCAGGATTGGGTGTCTCATGACATATTCTTTAAGTTTTTCCTTATCTTGAAAGACCCTTATTTCCCCATCTTTCTTAATAGATAGCTTTGTAGGGTAAAGAATTCTAGGGAAGGGGTTGTTTTCCTTCAACTTCTAGAAGATATTGGTCCACTCTCTTCTCCTCTTTATGGTTTCTGTTGATAGGTCTGCACATATTCTTACCTGAGAGCCCTTATATGTGACCATTCTCTTTTCTCTTGCTGCTCTCAGGATTTTCCATTTTGCCTCGAAGTTGGATAGTTTAACTGTTATATGCCTTAGTGAGTTCTTCCTGGGGTCTAGTCTACTCGGTGTCCTCTCTGCTTCCTGTATGATAGACTGGTTCTCATGCATTAGGTTGGGGAAGTTTTCTTTCAGGAATTCCCTTGTTAAATTAGCTGTTGATTTCTTCACTGTGTCTTGTACTGGTAGGCCAATGATTCGAATATTGTTCCTTTTCATAGCAAATAGAAAACCTGATCAACAGTCGGACTTGGTGGAATGAGCACCAAATGCACTACCCACCTCACTTTTTTTTTCCCCAAGAACTTTGTCTTGATCTTTGATTTCACTTGACAAGATTTTCTTGGATGAGGTGACTATGGCCTCTTGATGTTTGCTTTAGGGGTTGTGAGAATAGCACCATGTCTCATCCCTAATCATGACCTTGTAGAAAAGTCTGGGTTACTTTGGAGCTGTTCTTTCAAAGCACGGTGTATTTCCAGTCAGTCTTGTTTGTGCTGGTCAGCTAGAACCCGAGGCCCAAATTTCGCCAGTGACCCTTCTCATCCCCAAATCTTCAATTAAAATTTGTTGTTCCAAGATAGTTCAGATCACTTCCCCATCTCTTCAGTGGTTGTTTGTCTCCAGCACACATTCACATATTTTGTTCATATTTTCATCTGTTCGGAAAGTTGACATCTCTCCAGAATGAGGTTTGTCATCAATCAACTTTCCCCCTTTTTTGAAATGAGAAAACCACTTGTGCACTTGAGAGTTTTCCCATAGTGGTGCCCTTGTAAGTTGTGCTCAACATCGACAGTTTCTGCAGCATTTTTTCCTGAGCAAGAAACCAAATTTCAAAGCCTCACTCTGTTCTCTTAAATTGGCCATAATAAAAAATGAGGTTTGAGCGAAACTGCTATTTTTCCCCCATTTTAAAAATATATCTTTTTATTGCTTAGATGATTTGAATTCATTTTGAATTTGTACATACCATATAGCACAAAGAGGAACTAAAGTACCAAAACCAAACTTGAGCTTCTCTGTTCATGTGGCATCAACCAGTTTTGTACATAACATGTAGCAGCAGTTTTTTAAGTTCCCTTTAGAAAAATATGAATCTGACACTCTTATTATTATTTCCTGTTTAATTCATGGCCTGAAATCACTAGGATTAATTTCCTTGTTGAAGAGAGGGGGAAGAGCGAGCCCTGGGGAGGGAGGGGAAGGAAGGGGGTCAGAAGAGAGGATCGGTCTTTCTGAACCAGTCACCTGACTGCTGCATAGTGTCCCCGGAGGTCGGGGTCGGGTGGCTTTCACAGTCACGTGAAATTGCTTTTACAAAAAAAAAAAAAAATCACAGACACCCTTCCCAGGTGACACCACTGGATGCACTAACTCAGAGCGAGTTGCTCCACGCTTGCCTAATAGGAGAAATTCATACTACTATGAAAACTCCACCTAACAGAGTCTTATTTCTATTTGGGGCAGGGGATACCCCCTCATCTGTACAGGTTCTACATGAGCACAATGAAGTGTTTTGGAATTCCCATTCTTTTCAGTACTGTTCATAGTTTGTTATGATCTATAGAGCCCAATGCCTTTGCATAGTGCATAAAGCACCTTCTGGTGCTCTCTACTTTTAGTCAAGGTCCATCTGATATTAATAATAATACCCCTCACTTCATGTCCTTTTCTGGATCTGGTCTGAATTTCTGGCAGTTCTCTGTAGTTTACTACTGCAGCATATTTTTTAATTATCTTGAGCAAAATGTTACTTGCCTGTGATAGTAATGCTGTGGTTTCACACGTTCCACATTATGTTGGTCTTCCAAATTTTTTGTCATGCTTGAGTAAATACCTCTACCACTGCAACCCATTTGTTGAAACACTTCAGTTTGTGTCTATCAATTCTTGGAAACTTGTTTTTCACCAATACCTCCAGTGTACTTTGGAATTCTTCCTTTAGTACAATTTGTTTTTCAATCCTGTGCTTCCTCCTGAAATGACTGATCACTGACTAATTCTTTTTTTAATTGTTAAAAAAGATGAAAAGGCAATAATGTTTAATCACCAATATTATTGTTTCAAAGGATATTTGAAATCGACAATGTTATAGCATAAGATGACTCAAAAATTAATGAAAAACATCATTCATCTGGCAGCAATAAGGATAGAAATGAAAATTCAAGTTGTCTTTAATATTTTAAAGCAAACAGAGCAATTAAAATAAGTAACATGCTTGATTTTTCTCTTTTCTAATTAAAAGATCATTTTATTGGAACGCTTTTAACTCTTATATCAATAAATCAATTGTATTAGGCATATTTGTACATATGTTGCCATCATTCTTTTTTAGACATTTACTTTCTATTAGCTGCCCCTTGGTAGCAGCTCCTCTTTTTTCCCTCCCTCACCCATACCCTGGTGACCCTTTGATAAATTATAAATAATTATTATTTTTCATGTCTTATACCAATCATTGTCTCCTTCCCCCCACTTTTGTTGTTCATCCCTCAGCAGGGGGTGGTGTGGTTATATGTAATGGTCATGTGCTTATGTTAATTTCATGATTGAGATGTAGGGGTGGAGTCTAGCCTGTTAATCTGGAGATAGCCATTAAGTAGCCAATGAGGTCTCCGTATGGGCATGGTTTTCTCCCGAGACTTCTGGGAAATCTTGTGATATTTCCCTCGTGGAGGTGAGAAGCTATCTCCCCAGTTGTTGGGAGTGAGTCTCAGAGACAAAGAACTACGGACAAGACAAGATGGCAGTGTCCCAGGAGCTGAAGGAGCCAGAGGAAAAGCCACATGGCTTTACCCTGATGGAACTAGACCTCTGAAGCTAGCAAAGCCATGTAGAGATCCCTGTCAGTGCTGAGTTGCCTCTACCACCACTGGATGCTGTTGATGAACCCTGAACCCTGGAAGCGAGGAGCCATGGGGAGATCCCTCCCCGTGCTGGGACTCTGCACCCACTGACTTGTGACTTCGTGAGTCGGAAGGAGACTTTATAGACTGATATTGGGCATATGGGCTAATATCGGACTTATGACTTTTGGCTGGACTGGGTTGGGATGCTTTCTTAATGTTGCATTCCTCTTGTATATAAACCTTTCCCTTATATCCATTTGTGTGTCTAGTTTGGATTTGTTTCTCTAGTTTACCCAGACTAAAACAGCAACAAATGTACAGATGTGCTTTACACCATGGGAGGATGGATGGATTGTGATAAGTGTTGTATGAGCTCCCAATAAAATGATTTCTAAAAATGGATCTAGGGCTCCCAATGTAGATGGTAGCCCTCCATAAACCTCGTGCTCAGAATGTCATCTCTAATACCCCATGAATAGCAGTGAGTGGTGGTCATCGTGTGCCATATTCTTTTAGGCTTTATCAGAGTCACCCACCATAAACAGGTCTAATCTGTGTTCCATCCCTCACATTTGTGGGAAGACTGCCCAGATAACACGGCCCTCCATGGCTGTGGAACAGATAGGAGTTAAACTACAGAGTGCCCGCATGGAGGCTGAACTTGTGGCCTCTTCCTTTCTATCCAGTTTAAGAAGGGGCCCCACATGATAACATCACATTCTGGGAGGAGGACACAGTGATGTTTTTCATCATCCATGCTTTCAAGATTAGATCAGACTCTTCGGAGAGAGAGGATTTTTGTTGTTGTTGTTTTTCAAAAGAGAGCATTGACAGGCAGCAGAAGTGCATTTTTCTAACCCTTATAAAATCGACTTTGCTGGGCTTTGGCTTTAGAGACAGCTAGCATTCTTTGTGGTTCTGAATGAATGTCTTTTTTCTCTCTGCCACATGTAAAAATATATATATTGTAAAGGGATAGAAGTTTACTGACTTGGAAGCTACTGATTTATAAATAAAGCTTTGAAGCACAAGTCCTTGAGATGAGTAAATTAGACATATCAGAATGTCAAAATGTAAAATATTGTGACTGAAACCTGTGCAAATGAGATCTGTAAAAGGGTGAGAATAGAATGTATTGAGCATCTACTGTGTGCCAAGAACTGTAGCTAGCCCTTTCATATCTGCCAGTAAAGTCTCATTGGTATAGGTGCATTTCAACTTTACTTCTATGGGTATTGAAGATTGGAAGATGAGGTACTGGCCCAAAGGTACATAATTATTAAGTAGGTAGTAAGGCAAGGTTCAAATTCAAGTGTGTTTCTCTCCCCAATTCTGTACCTTTATCTCCTCATAACATTATCTCCCAAAGCTAGTTAAGTCAACTTGATTCCACATTTGAGTTCCCTGCGCAGGCCTCAGCCAGTCCTACACAAGGAAGCAATTTCAGCAAAGGAAATCCCAGGTAAGTTTAATCATCATCATCATCAACAACAACAACAACAACAAATGGCTTACTGAGGTCTGTAAATCTCTCATTCTTGGGAGGAGGATGCTGCACAGTATTCAACCCTAATGCTAGACTTACAAGAAAAAGTTTGCTCAGCATTGCTATTTCAGTTCACTGTTTCCCTGAATGAGCTCCCCACGAACCTCAGTTCTCTTTCTAGTCACTTGAGACCTCATTATGTCAGGAGAAACTTGGCATCAGGAAAGAAAGGGGTAGAGAATGGGGGGAGAACTTATGAACTGAAATGCTTTCCCCCAAGGGAGAGGCAGTTTCTTCTCTCCTGTAGACTTATCTGCCTTTGGAGGGGTAACAATGAAGGAGAGACATCCCTGGTGGCACGAGCAGTCTCAGATGTGCTGTTAACCTGAGAGCCGGCGCTTTAACCCACCCATCATCAAGGCTTGGGATTCTGCTTCTGTAAGGATGACCATGAAGAGAAATCGGCTTGATGAGAACAGGCTTGATCCCACCACCCCCACCCATTGTTGTTGTTGTTGTTTAGAAAGCTGGGCATTTGGAAGAGCGTGAACTTCCCCTCCCCCGGCCCCCTGCAATAAGAAACTTTTCCAAAGGTTTATTCTTTCTCAAGGGTCTGGAGAGAGGCAATCATCAAAATCCTTGACAAGGGTCTTTTGCCCCTTAACGTGGTATCTGAGGAAGACATCTGTTCTGCTTGGTAAGAGACGCTGGTCTTTGACTTTTGGAAACATAGGTGTGCATAATGAATTCATATTTGTAGAAAATATTTTACTCAGAAACAGACCACCCAATGCCCTTGCAGATGCTGTTCCGTGTCTCTCCCCACCCCCACCCCCACTCCTGGCCTAGCTTCCTCCCATTCACCCTTTAGATAATGGGCATTTTCTCCAATTTCTATAGACCATGTTGTGTGGCCTTGTGATATATTTTCTCCTCTCTTTCTTTCCTTTTTTTTTTTTTTTTTTTGCGCTTGCT
This sequence comes from Nesogale talazaci, assembly GCA_004026705.1. Lineage (NCBI taxonomy): Eukaryota > Metazoa > Chordata > Mammalia > Afrosoricida > Tenrecidae > Nesogale > Nesogale talazaci. Next base: position 16,549 of record PVJH01022017.1, on the reverse strand, counting down.
GCTTCCTTTGCGTGCACTGGTCACACTGCATGGTGATTGCATGTCTTACTTTCTTCTCATGAGAGGCTCCTAGCCAGGCATGGGTGTGTCTCATTCAAAGTGAGGTCATTGCCTTGTTGAGATGTTTGTTGACCCAATGAGTGAAGGAAGCAAGGAACAAGGAACAAACAGATAAGCAACTATTTGGCCACACCAACACTTCACCCGGAGGGAAGCATCCGAGGAAGAGACATGCTAGAGATTCGTTCTCTGATTACCTAAAAGGGCAGGCCCAAGGCGCACAGCCCTACGTTTTATTCTGTGGCTTGTACTTGCCAGTAATAGAAACCATTATAATTTTACAAGCTCTCGGAGGAATCACCAACATATGCGTGTGGTGAAAACACAGTAACAACAAAAGCAAATCGCCTGATGAAAAGGTCCTGAGTGAGAAAACAACCTCTCCTTCCTTCGTGTGGCTGCCAGAGCTCCGCCATAAAGGACGCACAGTTGACTTCTAACACGCCCATCAGGTAGGGTCGGTGCAACAGGAAGTGCCCCTGGTAGTCCACTGGTTAAACGGCCCACTGCTAACCAAGACGTTGGCCCTTCGAATCCACCCACTTGGCTCCAATGGATAGAGACTTGGCATCTGGTCCTGTAAAATGATGCCTAGAAAACTCCCCCAGGAGCAGAAGTGCCTGCCTACCCGGGGTCATCACGAGTCAAATCCACCCATCCACGGCTGCACTGCGATCCGGTGCCATGCCACAACAGATCTAAACTGCTGAAATAGACGGACGTATTGATCAAGGAAGCTAAAAATAACAAGCCCAGAGACCTGGAAGCAGGGGTGGGAGAACCAAGACTACACTCAAGATGGGAGGAGTGGTTATTTCTGAAGGGTAATCAGGAGTGGAAGAGAGATGGGAAAAGCCAGTGAAGTCAGGGATTTCAGGTGGGAGTGCACAATGTACCTGGAGACACCCTAACTGCTAACAAAACTGTTACAAAGAGGGTGAGCGGTTCCCCAAAGGTGGGAGTGACTGAAAGAAGTGTAGCAAGTGCCTTGATAGAAAGTACACATACAAGAAGGTCAAGGCAGGGAACAAGTTGGTATCCAGTTTTTGAGACAGGCAGAGACCATAGGCAAGAAGATGAAGAGACTTCCTTGTTCCAGACCTGAACTATTAAACCCATAAGGTGCCTGCAAGTAGGCGGCTATCAGAATTGAATCGGGAAATTGAACTTGGAGAAAATAGCCCCATTTCTCAACCCTAGGTTTCATTCTATCTGTTGGTTCGTATTAATGAGAAATAAAAAAAGATGTGACACTGGGAAATCATACAAGACAACTGGTGTTCAATATGACTCCCAGATATCTAGTTTTCTTGGCAAGTCTTTTGTTGTTGTTTGTTGTCCTATTGATTTTTTTTGTCCTATTGATTTTGACTCACAGTAACTCCAGATGAGCAGAGCAGAATGGCCCCACAGGGTTTCTGGGGCATGATGTCACTTTGCAGAAGCAAATCGCCTCTGGCTGGGTTTGCACCGTCAACCTCTGGGCACATAGTTTTGCATGTAGCTGTTGATGCCACCCAGGAATGCCACACCTAGAAAGGACTGAAACAAACTGTCATGGGTCATCCAGTCTGAACGAAGCTTGTTACGTGTCATTCTCACCCAGTTGTAGGGTGGGGAGTGGCTATGCAGTTGTAAAATGTTTTTTCCCCCATTTGCCTTGATGACTGCCTGTTTCTTTTGCAGGGAAGAAACTTCCATAGTATGATCTCACCAATGAAATACTTAATCTCTAGCTAGGTTAATCAGAATGTTTATGAATGCTGTTTTCTGGTTAACTTAATTTTTTGTGTATCTATGAACTAGCAACATGTGGCCCATAGTAGGCACTTAAGTGACATTTATTGGTTGACTAGATGTATAAAACATGTGAATGGACATGCTCTGCCTTAAAAAGCATGCATTCCTTCCAGATATGGATAGAATTTGAGGATCTAGGCAATAAAAGGGAGGGGATACCATGGATTTTATATTTTGATAGAATTTGATTTGAACATGGCTCTAGCTTTCCTAACTATATTATCTTGGGCAGGAGTTAATCCTCAAAGTCTAAAAAATGATACCTATATGGGGAGTTTGAGTCTGCACCAGAAAGCAACAAAGCATCTAAACATCAATGATGGACATGTGGTGCTTCGTTTGTCACATTGTTTCCATGTCTCTCTCATCTCAATTCAGAAATGACCACAAAACTTTTTGAGTTGTGGTTCTCTGGAATAGACTGAAAATAAATATAAATAACTGTTAGCAGTTACCAGTTCGAGGTAGTAGTAATATTGTTATGCAATTGGATTGCAAAGGAATAATGTTGACAGATTTTCTCAAAGGACATAGATGAATGCTAGGGCTTATGACATTTTCCAGAAATTGAAAACTGAATTGGTGAGGAAAGGGCCAGGCAATTTGTGCCAAGGAAATTTTCCATAGGGAAGATTATTAAAGGGTAGCAAGGGCTGTCCTATGAGAAATTCGCTAGGAAAGCTTACCCTATCCACCCAACAGCCTTGACCTTGTGCTTGACCTCTTTTCATTCCCTGAACTCAAAAACTGTTTCAAAGGAAAAGATTTGAGTTCCTCAAGGATGCCAAGGCTAACATTTTGATGTGGTGTAAACGAAGAGCACAGAGAGATGGAAATGTATAGACCTAGATGGAGAGTATGTGGAGACCCAGTAGCTTCATTTAAAAATACAATACCTTTTGCTTTCCCGTGTGTGTGTGTGTGTGTGTGTGTGTGTGTGTGTGCGCGCTTCCTCTTGACTCTTCCAATCTAGGAGCCCTGGTGGTGTAGTGGGTTACTCAATGGGCTGCTAACCACATGGTCAGTAGTTCAAATCCACCTGCCCTCTTCCCTGGGAGAAAGATAAGATAAAGAGTGACACTCTCCAAAACCCACAGGAACAGTCCTACCTTGTCCCATATGGGCCATGATGAGTTGGAATAGACTTGATGGCAGTCTCAAAGCTAAGCATGTAAAAACAAAAAGGTTAAATGGAATGACAAATCTTAAATAAAGAAGGCATCTAGAATCAGTTAATGGCCCTCTTGGTCAATACAAAACCAGGGTCAACTGAGTAACTGTGGTGAGTAGGAACGCCACGGCCCTGCGTCATAGAGCTTGTAGCCCATGGTTGTTCCCTTTGACTATTAGAGAATAGAAGAAACCAGAACAAGAGGAGAAACCATTGCCAGGGCTGGCCCTGTCCTCAACATTGCTGTTCTGTTTTAATTGAAGGGAAGTAAAAGGTATGGTATTTTAAAATGAAGCAACTGGGTCTCCACATACTCTTCCTCTAGGTCTAAACATTTCCATCTCTCTGTGTTCTTTATTTACACCACATTAAAATGGCATCCTTGAGGAACTCAAATCTTATCCTTGGAAACAGATTTTGAGTTCAGGGAATGAAAAGAGGTCTGAAGGACAAGGTCAAGGCCGTTGGCTGTGGTCATTTTTATTGACCCTCTGCTTTACCTAGCGTGATGGTCCCTCCTGATAACCTGTCCAAAGTATGTGAGATGAAATCTCACAATTTTTCCTTTTCAAGAGCTTTTTGGCTATACTTCTATCCCAATACAATAGCTCAAAATCCATCAAGTCTCCTCTAATCTTCTTTATTCAATGCCCAGCTTTCACATGCATATGAGGCGATTGTAAATACCCTGACTCGGGCTAGATGCACATTAGGCCTCAAAGTGACTTCTTTGCCCTTTAACACTTTAGGCCAATCTTGGGCAGTAGCAGATTTGCCCAATGCAGTATACCTGTTGATTTCTTGTGTGCTGCTTCTGTGAACATTCGTTGTCGATTCAAGGATGAAATCCTTGACAACTTCAGTCTTTTCTCAGCTTCTCAGGAAATTGCCTCTTGGCCCAGTTGTGAGGATTTTTGTTTATATTTACAGTTACAGCATTCTTTGATTGCTGTCAATAAATGCTTCAAGTTTGATTTGCTTTCAGCAGGCAACATTGTATTATCTGCATTTTGCCTCCCCTTCCAAACCCAATGCAGTGTTCTTCCACATATTGTTCAGATTCTTGGCATTATTTGTTCAGCGTATAGATTGAATACATATGGTAGAAGAATGCACCTCTGACTTACACATTCCTTGATTTTAAACCTTGTTAGTTTAAGTGACTATTGGTGTATGTACAGGTTCTGCATGAGTACATTCAAGTGTTCTGGAATTTTCAATCTTCTCACTATTAACCGTAGTTTTTTGTGATTGCATAGTCTTTGCATAGTCAATAAAACACAAGTAAACATCTTTCTGGTATTCTCTGCTTTCATCCAAGATACATCTGACATCAGCAATGGTATACCTTATTCAATACCCTCTTCCGAATCTGTTCTGTTCTTTGTCAATGTACTGCTGCAAGGGTTGTTGGATGATCTTCAGCAAAATTTTACTTGCCTGCAATAGTAAAAGTATCGTTTGATGCTTTCTACATTTGCTTGGGCCCCCTTTCTTGGTAATGGATATAAACATGGACCTTTTCTAAGCAATTAGCCTGTGGATGCTTATTAGTGTCACATCACTTGGTTGAAAATTTTGACTGGTATTAGTCATTCTGAGTTAGACAATCATATGATTTTTGGGGGGTATGTGTTGTTGAGAAAAAGTATTTGCCATGAAATATTTGTTTTGTCTTATAGAATTCTGTCAACTGTTCTCCAGCATCATTTCTATTACCAAGCCCATATTTTTCAATGACCAATCCTTTATCCTTTCCAACTTTTGCATTGTGGGTACTCATAAATATCAATAGACTGAGGAAGTCACTAGAATTCTTTAGTTCTTTGTCACTGGCTTTAGCAATCGATGTGTGGTTGGTGTGTAAGTTTGAATGATGATTGTATTAACTTGTTTTCCTTGTATACATTTAGATATATCCTGTCACATACAACATTTGACGTCAGGACAGATCTTGATGTGTTATTTTTGATGATGAATTTGATGCTATTCCTTTTGAATTTATCACTCATGGCCTAATCATATGATTGTATGACTCAAAATGGCTAATGCCAGTCCATTTCAGCTTACCAATGTCTAGGATATCAGAGAGCAATCTTGATCACTTCAATCATTTTCCTTAGATTCTTAATTTGTAGGAAGCATTTCATGTTTTGATTGTAAATGGATACTTGCAGCTACTTCTCTCGTTTTGTGTTATGTTCTACCAGGAGGCGAACATACCAAAGGCTTTGCTTCATCCACATTCTAAGGTCAATCTTGCTTTGAGGGGGCAGCCAACCCTTCCAGTCATATCTTGGGTGACTAACAATCTTAGGGATGAAGCTTCCAGGCCTGTATTAGACAATGTTCCAGTTCTATTTATAAAATGCTCAGTGACAAATTCCCCAGAAGTGGCCCCCTGATTTCTTTCTTTCTTTCTTTCTTTTTTTTTTTTTTTCAGTTTTTTAGGCATCACTGCCCTCTGGTGGTGGGAGTAGGAGGCCCAGCCTTTGCTCCTGTGAGCTGGAATTGAACCTCCATCCCAGTGGGCCATAGTCCCGCCCACAACCACTACGCCACTGGGGCTCACCCCCCCCCCCCCCCCCCCCCCCCCCCCCCCCCCCCCCCCCCCCCCGCCCCGATTTCTTTCTTGACAGTGTGTTGTTTGCCTGGGAGCCTCACTGAAGCCTGTTCACCAGGGGTGACTCTGCTGGTATCTGAAAGACTGGTGGCTTTGCTTCCACGTGATAGCAACATGCAAGCCACCGCACTGTGACCAAGAGATGGGTGGAAAGAATTTACAGTCTAGCAAGGATTCTAAAAAGGTATCACACATAGGACTGGGCCAATGAAAAGGGTATTTGAGGTTCTAAGGAGTACGTGTGAGGCTTATTTTACTTCTTTCCATTTTTCTTTCATGAAAAGCTAAGAATAATTAATGAAGTTTAAGAGTAAGATGTATACAAACTAGGGCATAGAAGAGGAATAGAGGCAATCTACACCAAAGAACAAAGGGCAGAGAGTGCCCCACAAAGAGGAAAAACCATCTGCAGCGACACAGAGATAAAGAGGGTGGAGATGAGGAGCAGGCCACTAAAGATTCAGACTTGATTTCAGGGGAGACGGTGTGAACAGAGATAAGACTTGAGGGCAGTGTGGGGCCACAGAAGCTTCGTGCTCTTTGTGGAGGGTTCCGTCCTTCCACAATACCAAGGCCACCATCCTTCGTGGAATATTCTTTTTAAATTGTTGTTACTTATGTTGATCATCTGCCCAGTGCGTAAAGTCTGAAGGCATGCTATCTTTCTACCATTGGTCCTTTAGCGGATTCTGTCTTGTGTGGCCCCAGGTGGATCAGCGAAAACGGCACTCTGTGGAGTCTTCAATGACTGGGATTTTTCAGACCATCGAACTTTTCTTCCAAGGTCCTTCTGGATGTTCACCAGCCATCAACCTTTTGGTTAGCAGCTAAGCACATGAGCCCCTTTTGCCACCCACCTGTCCTCTTGGGGAAGTCTGGAACCTGGTCATGCATAGTTTTAGAGGACAATACTAACCACGGCAAGGAATAAATGTGTGCAGGAGCCCTGCCTCCTCAACACCGTCCACTTAAGGACTCTCATAGATGAAGCAGAACTGTGCTGAGCACAGCTCTGTCTCCATCAACAGAAGATGTTAGCAGTGGCTTGTTTAATGTCCTCTTGGACTGACAGAAAAGTAGCTCTTAAGAATTCCATTTGAAGTTTGTGAGTAGTTGAGCTTTGTAGTAAAAAGTTAACTGTACTGTAGTTGTTCTTAGGTTGTTTATGGCCTCTTTCATCAGATGAATCATGTTTATACCCTCAATATTGAGCTTATCCAATGGGTTTTGAAATGAGTAAATAATTTGAAAACCTGAAAGATCTCTTTTAACCAAACGAATGGCATCTGTCCATTATTTCAGGGGGTTGGGATGGCTGGATTCCTGACTGGAGAGTCTAGAGCAGGCAAAGAAGGAGGGTTACATTCTAATGACAGTCATTCCCAGTATGGGATCACGTTCAAAGACAGGACTGCTACACACGGTTTCATAATGGAAAATAAACACACCAGACAACTCAGTATACATAAACCATCTGGTGACCTTGCTGGTGTCTCCTCAGGGAGAGAGTTGATAGGAAAATGGATGATCCCAGATTGGGATTTGTCCACAGTCACTGGATAACGTCATTAAACTCTAATTCCCAACGGCTGCTGCAGGTTCTTGGTTTTACACAACTGCATAAGCTTGGGTTGCAAAATCTAGCTACATGATAAAGTCCTTTGGCACTCTTTTAATTTGTGAGCACCTACCTCTCACTTATCGATCACCTTGTTACCTGACATTTTACATTCATGATAATAGTAAAAAAAGAACAATTTGTCATTATTCTAGGTTTCTTCCCCGTGTCTACCCCCAGGTCTGCAAAGCCACACGTGGCTGTCAGGCTCCCAGGCAGAAGCCTCTTGCAGGTCCCATTGCCACCATCCGAGGCACACAGAAAGTAGTTCCAGGGTTTGAGCTTTGGGCTGCCCGTGAGTGTTCTAGTCCTTCTCTTCCTCAGGTTCACATCGTGAGCTAGTCTGTGGAGCTGATCAGCCCCTTTTTAGGCTGTCATTTGAATTCTGGCATTTCCTTCCTCTGCACCCTGTCCTCACCTGTCCAGCACCCAGTGGATGTTGACAAAAAGTCTGTTTGAAGGGGTTAGGTTGATTTTACAGCTTATTGTAGGAGACGACCTCAAAAGATTTGTGGGAAATTTACCTAGTCTTTGAATTTCCTTTTTCCACAAGTCTTTCAAAGTCCTCATGGTATGTGTCTGGGGAAACCTTTGTTCTCCAACTCTGGGTAGCATCTTGATTTCCTCTAGGTTTTCTTGTTCTTTCCCTTGTTTCATGTGATCAGTAGTTCAAAGGCGGAACCATTTATTCTTGCCTGTGTTTCCCTCCCCAGTGGTGGTGACTTTGGGAGGTATATATGGAGTCTTTTTCTCACAGGAAGATCTAAGGCGACTCTGTTGTGAATATGGGTTAACCATCATGAGGCCCAGCTGGTACAAATCAGCATGATGCAGCAAGAGCTTATGGTTATTGGCAGAGCCTGTGTTTAGAGTTATACAGTAGAGAGTAAATGGGTTCTGGACAGTAGAATAGAGGCCATAGCATGAGAACAGGGGTGGGATGGCGAGTTTTAAAGATAAACAGAAGAAGGAAGATGTTAAAAGAGTAGGGTTTTCCCAGAAACCTCATAGTGAGTGCTAAGAGAAGAACTATAGCCTCTGTATAGTTTTAGTAAATGAAATGATGTTTATATATACACACAATTCTTCATGGTTTTGAATTGTCTGCCAGAACCTTCTTTTATATCATATGTTTCTGTCCTCTATGGGGCAAACCGAGGGACTGTGGGGGTGGCTTGGTGGCCCATGGAAAATGAGGAGGAGGGTCTTGGAAGAAGTTGGGAGGAACAGAAACTCTAGGATGAAGAGATGGTATGGTTTCCATATACTTCAGTGTCTCTGCCCTCAGGCTGATCAGATATGTGCTGGCCACATTCAGTCACATGTCTCAGATCAAGATTGCTACGTAGTTCTAAGTATTACCACTCTCTTTTTCAGATGATTACCAAAACAGGCTCACATTTCAGAGACTCAGCTATATCTTTCCTTGAGGCCAGGTTTCTGGGTCCCTTTGAAGGCCAGCAAGCAGGTACAGGTGGAACTGTCTCTACACCATCGGTACACCTGGCCCTGTGGTGTCTGGGAGCTTCCTTTAGGCTCTTCCTTTCTCAGGGAACACCTTTCAGGTGATTGAGGAAGAGTGTAGAGGAGACTCCCTCTTTTTTTCATACCAATAAGGAACCAGACATAGCTGCCTTTTTCCTGGGATTAGGGATTTAAAACAAACTCAAAAAAAACAAAAGCAAACTCACTGCCATCAAATCTATTTCAACTCATAGTTACCTATAGGTCAGGGTAGATCTGCCTCTGTGGGTTTCTGAGTGTGTGTGTATATATATATATATACATACATACATACATATCTTTTTATTATAATTATTTACATTTTATTTTATTATTTTACCCCAACAGTTTTATTGGCATATAAGTCACATAATGCAATTCAGTTGTTCAATCACATCAAGATAAGCTGTACAATCATCATGATAATCAGTTTTAGAACGTTTTCTTCTCTCTTGTACTTATCATTATTAGCTCTCCACCCCACCCTACCCCCAAACCTTCCTTGCCATACCCCTTAATCCAGCTAGTGTCTCTATGATTTACCTATTCTGAATTTCAAATGCAGAGGAAATAAGAAAACAGACAGCAGCAGCAACAACAGCTACAACTCTACAAGAATAGTAAAGTAACAGAGATCAAAAACCTCAATCAAAAAGAAAGCAGAGAATATTAAAACCTACCGATGTAAATGGATCATAAGGGAGAGCACGTGAGAGGGTGCTCAATGGTAACTTGACTGCAGCCATCCACGTTCCAGTGTACTGTGATGCTGGCAGTGCTGTTCACAACCCCCGTCCTTGGTCAGCGTGGGTTTCTAGGGACTTAATCATGTGTATTTTCCAGTCACTTAAAAAAAATTGAAACAGTTTTAAAATGGGTCTAAAAGGAGGCCAAATGATAAGATAATATATTTTGACCTAAGTACATCTGCCCTAATTACAGGGCTATTCAGATCCCTCAACTGTAATGTGAAGATATCCGGTAGAGTCAAAGTCATGTGTGGACCCCGTAAATAGGTTTTGAGTTTCCACTGTCATCCATAACCTTCTGCAAACCAGGTGTTCAAAATTTAAACCCTGAAGCCATGCCCTCCTGAAGATTTGGATTATAATTATTTACAATCCTTGGACCTCACACGCTTGCATGCTTCTGGCATGTGGTCTAAGTTAATGCCTCACTTAGATGACTTATTGTTTGATAGTCTGGCACCGTCGAGTTTCTTCACCACACTTTGCTGTAGCCTCCTTAGCTTTAGTGATCTAGTCATGAAGTTGGGGTATCAAGCAGGGCCATGTCACAAGAACTAATTGTTCTCAGATTGAGGCTAGAATCAAGTGAAAGCTCCAAATCCACTCATGCATCTATGCTTTATATATGCTTCAAGTTCACCTTAGAGAAGTCATTGTTATTTTCTTTATCAATCATACCCCCACTCCCACCCCACCCCTGGCATCACTTCCACTGCCATCAAGTTATTGTTGACTTGTAGTGACTGTGTAAGACAGGGTAGAACTGCCCCTATGAGTCTCTGTGCCTGAAAATCTTTACAGGAGTAGAAAACTTCATCTTTCCCTGCAGAGCTGGCTGGTGGTTTTGAACTGCTGACCTTGAAGTTAGCAGCCCAATGCATTACCACTTCCTGTTGATAGTGTCATTAGTTTAGTCAATGGTATAGAATTTAAAACACTGCTGAGAAAAAGAAATTATGAAAGTATAGGCTACCTCTGAACCACAATACATGAATTGTTGACTTGTACAGATTAAATTCTAAAGTGACTGGACACTATTTATGCAAATAACAGAGGCTGGTTATAGCACAATACTTCGGTTAACAACCCCCCCCCCCCAAAAAAAAATCAAACTGGGATTTTTTTTAAAGCTGTGTATTTAATTTTTTTTTTTTAACAAGTCAAGCTTTTCACCTTCAAAGAACTCTCCATTACACTATTACATTTGTCAAGTCTGCAATTCCATTCTGGAAAGATTTTTCAAATTCATCTCTTTGGAGGCTGACAGCACAGCCCTCCAGTCACCATCCTTTTGTGTCCAGTCACCATCCTTTTGTGTCCCTTTTCATGTGTGAAAACAAAAAAAAGTAGGGAGCAAGGTCAGGTGAGTCAGGTGCATGGGGCAAGAAAGGTTAGTATTTTGCCAAAAACTAACACACTGAAATGGCTGCATGAGCAGCTGCATTGTCCTAGTAGCAAAACCAGGCTCTGATTTGCCATGATTAAGGCCTTTTTTGTCACATACTATTAAACAATCTTCTTAGAACCTCTAAATGGAAAAGTTTGATTAGCAGTCTGATCTGGTGGAATGAACTCCACATGCACTATCCCCCTCACATAAAAAACAAAACAAAACAAATGCACATTGTTTTTATAGGGGTTACCCCCTCAGAGTCATTCACAGCAACAGAGTCATGCCTACCAGATTAACGCGTGTCATCATGAAGCAAGGACTTTAAAATAGTAAATATGTGATAGTTCCAGGCCACCATTCGTTGAGCACCCGAAAAAGCAAGTGATCTGACCTGAAGTCTGATATCCATCTGTGCCCTTGGGCTAGACGTCATCTATCTGCTTCTTCTCGCCTAGGGGATTTTAGCTTTAAGTCCACTGGGTAGAGGTGAATTTGAGGTAAAGCCCAGTTCACTTAGTGGAGTTCACATCTTGGGTCCTTATGGTGTGGCCTGTGAAGGTTGCTGTGTGTCTTGAAAGAAGAGTCTAAAATCCCAATAGTCTGTAGTGCATGAACTGGGTCACCAACAGCTTCATAGAATGAAACTAGATCAAATATGTCCAATTAGGAACCTAGCACCAGGTATATACTCTCCTTGGGTTCCAAATGAGTATTGTTAAGCATCTCTCCACCCCCACCCCCCATTGGGAGGTTGCTTCCATTTTCCTACCCAACGAGATGCAATTGCTCTTCTCTTCCCTCCCTCCATATTGACTTGACTGTTCAGTTAGGGTTCCTTCAACAAATAGTGCTGGAAAAGTTGGGTCTCCATCTTCAAAAGAATGAAACAGGACCCATACCCTACCCCATACACAAAAACAGACTCAAGGTCACCGGTTCTCAACATTCTTAATGCCATGACTCTTTACAGTTCCTCATGCTGTGGTGTCCCCCCCCCCCCAGCCATAAAATTATTTTTTGTTGCTACTTCAAAAGTGTAATTTTGCTACTGTTATGAGTCAGGCAACCCCTGTCAAAGGGTCACATGTTGAGAACTGCTGGTCAAGATGAATTAGAGACCTAATGTAAACCCCAGAACTATCAAGACCATCCATGAGAAAATTGGGACAAACCCAAGGGCCCTATTGCAGGGCATACACAGACCGTCAAATACAGTTCAGGAAGCACACACAATGGAAGACAAAATAGATGACTGGGACCTATTAAAAATGAAACAGCTACCCACATAAAAGGGCTTCATCAAAAGAGTAAAACACGAGCCCATTGGTTGGGGAAAAAATCTTTAGCAGTGACATAATGGACAAGGAACTAATTACAAAAATCTACAGAATTTTGCAACACCTCAATAAGAAAAAAATAAAGGTGAGCATAGGACATAAACAGACCATTTACAACGTACAACTCAAATGGATAGCAAACACATGAGGAATTAGGCTCACCAGCCATCTAGGAGATGCAAATCAAAACAACAATGAGGTATCATCTTACATCCATGATGATAGCCCAATTAAAAAAAAAAACAGAGAACAACAAATGCTGGAGAGGGAGTGATGAGATTGGAGACTAACCCTTTTTCTTGGAATGGAAAGAATGAGTTCATTGAAAGGGGATATTTTTGGAAAAGAAATCCAAAGAGGCCCCATCTGGTTGAAAGCAAGACTGTTTATGGGAGTAGAAAGCCCATTTTTTCTCCCTCGAAGCTGCTGGTGGCTTAGAACTGGTGGCCTTGCAGCTAGCAACCAAACGCATAACCACTGTGTTACCAGGGCCCCTTATAATTAAGAACAGTGCTTCTCATTTGTAGTATTGCAACATTTCTTTTATTATCTGAAGATCAGAAAGCTTACAGGTGCACATATGCTGGCATTTCAAAGTGAATATGTGAGATGGCTCCCAAGGTTAATTATAAGTCAAGGTGATTGTGTGGGATAGGTCCCAGGGTTATTCTGAGATATTCATATGTGCTTTATCAGTGCAAGTGGTGTTTTCCGATATCATTTGCTTGTGCACTGTGTTGGATGCATCAAAAATGAGATAGAGGAAAAATGAGACTGAGGAAAAAGAGCTTGCAAATGGCTGCTTTTCTATCAATGCTTGGCAAGCATCAGTATTGAGTTCTCTACTCCCATTGACCAAAAAAGTATTTTATGCATACTCTCTGGGTGAAGAGTGTGTTTTGTGAGAAAGTACTGGGGATATTTGATAACCTATCCATTTATAAAATTAAAAAAATCAGTATCTAATTAGTATGAAAATATACAGATCAGAGCAATTAAATTATTGATCTCATTGATTTTTATATGTATAAAATCTTTGTGAGATATAAAAGATGTATAATCTGTTAAAATTCATCTTGATTCCAGTTTACATCTTGGGGAAACACCTGTTAAGAAGTAGAGCATTCTTCTTGTGTTGAAATAATTTCCTTCAAAGAATTTAGTGGAAAAATGAACTCAGAGTTATTAAAGCCTTTTCCTTGAGAATAAATTACCTGTCTCTGAATATGTAGCTATTTTCTGTTTAGGAATGAGTTGAGCAGTTATGTAGATGCTTGAGATATCTGCCTAGTGTTCTTACTCCTGATTCCTCTAAGGAAAAAAAATTCCTAGTGGTGTAATCTTAATGTTTCGCATATGTTTTGTGTATTTTTTCCAGAACATTGATAAATCGAGCCTAATTTATCTCTTCTACATTGGGTTTGTCCCCTTGTCATCAGGGGCATCCTTGTGTGAAACAGCTGTTTGAGTTGAGAGGGGTGTGCAATGTTACTGTAGAACAGATTGAAGCTAACTGCCCCGCGGGGTAAGCCAGCTCATGACTTTGACCTCGTTGGCCCTGGGCTATGTGTAACTCACTCCTACAGCCTGTGTAAGGAAAGGTCCCCTCCTTGAAGAAGTTCCTCTCAGACCCAGTCAGATCGCTTTTGCTTCAGTGTGACTGTGTATGCACCACAAGGAAACCCTCCTGGGTCCTGTGCCCTCCCCTCAGTTGTTGCTACGTCTGGACCCACTGTTGTCCCCACTGTGTCAAGCCAGATTGTCCAGAGAAACAAATCCGGACACTTCTTAGCAGCAGGCCAGTGCGGCAGAAAGGTGAACCAGGAAGCAGAAAGATCGCGGGCTGGTGAGAGCAGAGTCCTGTGGCTCCAAGGCTGATGGGGTGGCAGGGTCAGGTAGCCCACATAAGGCTGCCCCTCAAGGCAAGCCACATTCCAGCTGGCAGGAAGGTGGAGAAGCAGAAAGAAAGGTCGTTACCAGAGTTTCTCACTCTTATACAAAAGGCTACACCCCCACAAACTATCACAAAGCTATCACTGGATTGACAGACGTGACTCCGCCCCTGGCCAGAGATGTCTAGTTGACATAAAATTATCCAACACCCATGGTGTCAGTGCATCTCATTGAGGGTCCACCTCTTTTTCACTGACCGTCAACTTTATTAAGTCTGATCTCCTTCTCCAGGAATTTCTCTCTCCAGATAAGATGCCCATGAGACAAAGGCTTGCCACCCTTGCTACTAAGAAGCATCTTATCTGTACTTCTAAGAAAGATTTGTTCATCATTCAGGCAGTCCATGGTATTTTAATATTCTTTACCCCTACCACAATTCCAAGGCACCAGTTCTTTGGTCTTCTTTATTTGTTGTCTAGCTCTCACATGCATATGAATTGGTTGAAAATACCATGGTTTGGGTCATGTGTGTCCTAATCTTCAAAGTGACATCTTTGCTTTTTACTATTTTAAAAGCGGTCTTTTGCAGATTTGCCCCAATGCAATGTACCCTTCGATATCCTGACTGCTGCTTTCATAAGAGTTGATTGTGAATCCTAGTGAAACAAAACCCCTGACAACGTCAATCTTTTCTCTATTTATCATGGGCCATAAGGTTAGCAGTTTGAAACCACCAATCACTGAAGGAGAAAGGCAGAGCTTTCTACTCCCATAAGAGTTACTTTCTCTACTTTTAGTTTGTTTTTGTTTTTGTTTTTTTGGCATCACTGCCCTCTGGTGATGGAAGTAGGAGACCCAGCCTTTGCTCCTGTGGAGCTGGAATTGAACCTCTATCCCAGTGGTCCACAGTCCCGCACACAACCACTACACCACCGGGGCTCAGCCCACTTTCTCTTCTTATATGCTTCCTCCCCACCACACTATCATGATCCCACTTCTACCTTACAACTCCAGCTGGACTGGAGGATGTATACTCATACAGATAAGAACTGGAAGCATGGGGAATCCAGGGCAGATGAACCCCTCAGGATCAGTGGTGAGAAAAGCAATACTGGGAGGTAGAGAGAAGGTAAGGAAGAAAGGGGAAACAGATTAAAGCATCTACATGTAACCTCTTCCGTGGGGGATGAACAGTGGAGAAATGGCTGAAGGGAGATGTCGGATAGTATAAGATATGACAAAAACAATCATTTATAAATTATCAAGCATTCATGGGGGAGAGGGAAACAGGAGAGAGGGGGGAAATGAGGAGCGGATACCAGGGGCTCAATACATACATCAGTTGTATGCAGACCATATTTGCACACTTGTTGTCATCATCACTCTCAAAACATCCTTCCTCCATGTAGGCCCCCAGTACCAGTTCCCCATATTTCCCTTCCCTCCTCCCCCCCTCCCCCTTAATAATTTACAAATTGTTATTACCTTTTCATATCATATACTGTCCAATGTTTCCCTTCACTCATTTCCCCATTGTCCATACCTGAGAGAGGAGGTTATATGTAGACCCTCATATCAGTTCCCCCTTTCTATTCTACCCTCTCTCTACCCTCCCAGTATCACCACTCCCACTACTGGTCCTGAAGGGATCATCTATCCTAAATTTCTCCAGGTTTCTGACTCCAGTGGACATCCCCTGTTCTAGCTGGACTTGTCAGGTAGAATTGGGATCATGTTAGTGGGTGGGAGGAAGCATTTGAGAACTAGAGGAAAGTTCCATATTTCATTGTTACTACACTGTACCTTGACTGGCTCATCTCCTCGCTGCAACCCCTCTGTAAGGGGATGTCGCTTTTTTTTTTTTTTCAAGCCTCCCGATTGGCCTGCAGGATGTGGTGGGCATAAAGAACAGTGTTCTGACCCCTTGGCCCTTGGAGCTCAGGCAGCCGCTAATTCCTCTTCTCAAAGTAGCACTTCTGAAATAAAGTAAGTAGGGGAGAAATCAAATCCAACTACAAATCCAGCCGAAGCCATTATTGCTCTTCTCCTTTCCACTTCCTCCTCCATCTTAACAGACAACAAGCGTTTTCATTTTCCTTTCTCCAGAGGTCAGCATCTTCCTCTGCATAGATTGGAATACTTCCTGTTGAACTCCGCTGACTTGGGGTCTGGTAGATCTCTCTGCCAAGGATCGCTTTTCCTTTTCTCACTACACACCCAATTATTGAAGAAGACATTAAATTAGGGGCAATTAAAATTATGGGACTATTTATTAGTATTTTTAATACTGTGGAGTATACATAAAAAGTCATTATGTATACATAAAAAGTATACATAAAAAGCCATTACATATCCCCCCAAAATACTACCACATATCTCTATGAAGGCATTCTTCCACCCCA
>PVJH01022016.1:0-30423 GCA_004026705.1 Nesogale talazaci | reverse complement strand
TGGCTGCACACACAGGCTGGGCTCCGAGGGCAGCGGTGGAAGCAAGTGTTCCCCGCACGCAGAAGTGTGTGTGTCGACAGTGCTATGGCGCTCACTGTGTGCCGAGGTGTGGTGGGAAAGTGCCGTCCAAGACCCAGGGACAGGTTGCAAGTACAGGCTACTGGGAGAAATGGCAGAGCCCATGGACCTGCTGCCCCAGAGCTTCCCTTTCCAGAAGACACAGAGTCCGGGGAACCCAGGGAGGCAGAGTGCAAACGGCGGGGTGTGCCCCGGTGCACCTCTGAGACCCTGCGGGGTGAGGAGCCAGTGATGGGGGCGGGTTGAGAGCAAGGAGGTTACTTCGAGGACTCAGGTATGCTGGCCATAGCTGGGGCCTTGTTAGCTGCCCCCATGCCCGTGGCGGTTGGACATGGACTAAGGAAGACCAAGGAAGAATCGAAGCATTTGAACGATGGTGCTGGAGCACAATTCTGAAAGCTCCACGGACTGCCAGAAGGACAGACAGATCTGTCTGGGAAGAAGTGCCAGCCAGAAGACTCTGTAGAGGCCAGGGCGGCGAGACTTTGTCTCATTAGCTTGGCCCTGTTGTCAGGAGAGACCCGTCCCTGGAGAAGGACGCCGGGCATGGTGAAGTGGAGGCACGGTTCCAAAGAGGAAGATGGTCCGGAGGCGGACGGGTGGACACTGAGAGCAGCTGCTCTGCGGTGAATCTCCAGAACCGAAGGAGAAACTAAGAGATGGGAAAGCCCTGGAGGGTTCGGGTTAGCATTCTGGAAGCACCACCGAACAGAGGCTTGTTAAACACAGCCAGACAATGCTGGTGAAATGCGTGAACTTCTATGACAATGTTCATCAGAACAGCTGCTGTGCTTCCCTCTGCGGTGGCCAGGGTCACTCTGAGTGGGGACTGACCGGACAACGTCCAGTAACAGGACAGACAGACACACGCTCCCGGTGTCAATAGCAAGAGCCCCTTCACTATTGTTGTACAGGTGACTGATACCTCAGCAAAAACCCTTTCAACGTGCCTTGAAGGATTGGGTATCTAACCAAAAGAAATTTGTTTATAAAATCCAATAATTCATTATGATAATTAGGACCTCACAATGAAGACATCGTAATTCATCGCTTTGTAGTGAACCATAGATTAGTCCACCTGCAGCCATCTGACACGGGCGGTTCGATTTAAAGCAGCCCCAGTGGCACGGTGGGCTGTGCGTCAGCTGCAAAGCCAGCAGTTTGAAGCCACCAGCCACTCCTCCGGGGGAGCATGAGGCTCTCTGCTTCTGCAGAGATGTAGTCGTGCCAGCCCCCAGGGCCAGTTCTCCCCTTTCCTGTGTGAGTGAGTTTGAGTTGAGTTCGTGCACGCATGTACGTGTGTGTACATGTGCGCATGCTGGTGCACGTGTGTTTGCTCGAACACGCTTATGTTTTCCTGCCCTTGTGTTGTGTCGGGGTTTTCTGCGTGAGGCACAGGCTGGGTTGTGCTTGCTTGTTTCTCACTGTTGAAGAATACGGCAAGGTTGAGTTTGGAGAGGTCAAGTGCTCACCGTTCAGGAGAGAAGCCATTGTTACTTTGAAATAAATCCATCTGCCAAAGACAAAACTAATTTCTGACTTAGGACAAAGACATCTCTCCAACCAAAACGTGCCGGCATCAGTGGATTTCCGTTTTCAGAAGAAGCAATCAGACCTGCACCTCACCCTGTGTCCAGAACCGAGCTCAGACGGGTGCAAGACCTGCCTGTAAGTCCTAGAACTGCACAGGCGGTCCCTGAAGAACTCGGGGACACTCGTACATGACAGACACCCCAGCAAGCCTTGCAGACAACATGCCCACAGCAGGAGACCTTCGATGGTGGAAATCGGCACCCAGAGGGGGAAACAAAACCCCCAGACAGCTTGAGATAGTGACGTATCAGACACGGGACTAAAGTCTGAAAGTCTTTAGACTAAAGTCTTGGACGTCCAAGAAGACATCCGGGTGGCCAGCAATTCAGCTGAGCAGAAGGCTCTCCGTCGGCAGCCACCAAGGGACGCTGCCCTGCGACCCACATGCCCCGCAGTCCAGGCTGCCTGGGCTGGGCTTTCTACCTCTGTAAACAGTCTGTCTCAGGAGCCCCGGGGTACATGTGAGCCAGCACTGACTGGGCGCCCCTCGCCCCGGCATTGTAGCAAAGTTGAGAAAGGTAGGCAGCGCCCGCAAATGCCAGAGGGCGGCAGAGAGAATTGAACCCTGGGCCACTGCTGCCGGCGCCCCGGTCAGCCAGCGCGGCTACGGAGACGGTGGTGCAGTGTGACCCTCCCTCCCACACAGCTGCATATTTCGTCCAGGTCAGCCACTTACACTCCCCAAGGGGCCGTGGGTCACCTGGCCATCCGAAGATGACCTGGCGTTCCCCTGTGCTCCTCTGGTCAGTGCTCACACCCCAGCTGTCTTCACGGAGCTTAACGAATAGACTCTTGGTCACCCTCAGTTACCTTTTCCCTAAAAGGGGTGCTCGGAATCTGAAGGTCACTCACGCCGTGCGCAGGGCGATCACTCCGGGCTTTCCCTGCGTGGGCAGCAGATGAGCCGGTGGTTCCCCTGCGCCCTCATCCTCTGCATTTGTCTCCCCCCTCTGCCCAGTCCCGGCTGACCAGTCAGAGCGAGGCCCTGGCCCTGCAGTCAATCCGCAACGTCAGAGGGAACTCACACTGCGTGGACTGCGAGACGCAGAGTAAGTGTGTGCTGGTGACGGGGGTTGGGGGGCGCCATTGTGGGCAAGTCTGTTGTATTTGCCGGCCGAGGTTTCATGGAGTCCCACAGCTCTGAAAGCATCTAATCAAGGGTTCACCTTCCACGCAGGAGCCCCAGGTACCTTTCCCAGCCAGGGCACCTCACTCACACACAGCCGCCCCTCTCTCCCCTTGGGGCCAGTGTGCTATGAGGGTGCTGAGCAGGTCCCAGCAGAGCCTTAAGACTAGGAAGAAAGAACTGGCGACAACCTCTGAGAGCCCTTTGGGCCCCGCCAGTCCCATCGTGTGGGTGGCCCAGACCCGGGCCCCCGTTCCCAGTGCACTGAGTTTCTTTCCACGAGTCCAGGGCCAGCCTTAGGAATCAGACAATATGGACCACACCGTTGTCATTCGGACACCACGTCCTCACACTGCAGCCTCCCCCGTGGCAATACGCTGTTTCTCAGGTGCTCCGAGCACCCTGGGAGTTCTGAGTTTGTCTGCAGGGTGGGTTCCATTCCAGGCTTGAAGAGGGTACCTCAGAATCACAGTCTCGGGGGGTGGGGGTCCACCTCTCCACCAGACAAGTAAGGCCGGTCTTCATGAGATTGTGAATGCTCTTCTACAGTTCCCCCCCGCCCAGGACTTCTTGTTGTGATCCGGTCAGCATACTGGGCAGTGGGAGCCGGGGCCCCTCTGGTGCTTCTGGTCCGAGGACCGCGGGGGCTCTGGTTCAGGTGGTCCCTTAAGCTTTTGGACAAATTCTTCCTGTGCATCTTGGCTTTTTGTTCATCAATTTTCTTTCCTTATCCTCTGTGCTAAATGGGGGAGGCCAGTCGTTGCAGCTGAGAAAGCTGCGAGACAAGGCCCAGTGGAGGGTGCAGCCGGGTCTCAGTGGGACTGCGTGATGCCCATGGATCTGCTGTCCCCCTGAGCCTGTGGTCCCAGGTCTTCACCCGCTCTGGCCACGGCGAGGAGGTTTCCAGAGCATTCCCCCATGTGCACCCCAATATTCTGGGGCATATTTGCAGCCTGTACAGTTAGTTACGCAGGGAGAAACCTGTACATGCTCACGGTGTGTTCATGCCCCCTCACCTGCCCGTGCTTGTCCCGTTTGCACATCGACCTACACGTGTCCCCCTGTGACCTCAGGAGTGTGGGTGTCGTGACACAAACTGCTGGCTACTCCTTCCCTGTGCACCTCTCGGTGACGTCTTTCCCTTGTCCAGGCTGGACTGGGCTCCCTCTCACAGGACACGCCCTGATACGTGTCCACCTTCCAGTGAGTCGTGTCCCTCCCCTCAGCACAGAGCTGCTTGATGCCAGTGGTGGTGATAACCTCGGCGGAGATCTGTGAGTGAGTGAGTGAGTGGGTGTGATAGATATTGCCTGTATATTGTGATCTTAAGTGAAAAGTTTGCATCCATCTTCCATCCCACTCCATTCGCTTCCTCGCCTCTCCCTGGGGAACGGCTGTCCGGCAGCCTCTCTCGGCCCAGTGTTCTGAGGAGTGCCACCTCTGCTGGGGTGATTCACCTGACGGGCCCCTGGGGGATGGGCTTAAAAGCAGAGCCCCGGGCTGGGTTCAGATCCAGGCTTGAGGCGTGTCCAAGGAAGGAACCTGGGCTCGAGGTTCCTCCAGCCTCTCTCTGGCTGTGGGTGGAGATCGGGGAAATCTTGTGCCTCCCACGTGTCAGCCAGCGGCAGTCCCCGGACACTTCGCAGCGAGACTGAGAGGGCTCTGAGCTGCCCTTCAGCATCGTTGCAGATGGACTGCACTGGACAGGCGCACAATGGGAGGCCAGCGGGAGATTCCAGTTACCTAAAGGGCCCAACAAGACACTTGTCTAGGACTGGGGCAGACAGGTTGGGAGGAGGGGAGACCTGTAAACAACTAAGGGGCACAGAAAACATCAGTGTAGGCTTTGTGTTCCGGAAGCGGGGCTGTGAGGAGCAATGGAGACACTGCAGGAGAGCTGGAAGGGAAGCGGGAGGGGGGGTGTCCCGTTGCTTTCATCCTAGCCAGAGCCTCGCTGCATCTGAGGTCGTGGACCCCTTTCTCTGATCCACCCAGGGTGGCGGCTCTGCACCCTCATCAGCTTCTGCTGTTGGTGGTGTGGGCCATGGCGAGGGGCCCTGTGGCAAATCGAACAAAACACTTGCCCCGCCTTCACAAATGTCAGTACAATACTGCGCCCATCACTGCAGCCTCTGTGCCAATCCACCTCGTGAAGGATCTTCCTCTTTTCCACTGGCCTTCTACTCCGCCAGCCCGGGGTCCTTCTCTAGATGTGCTCGTTCTTCCCGCAGCACGCGCTGCTTTCACGATGCCTCGCCAACACCGCAATTCGGAAGCACCTGTTCTCCTTTGATCTTCCTGATCCACCGCTCGGCCTTCATACGCACATGAGGCGGTTGACAATATCCTGGCACCTTCGCCCTCCAAGCGACATTATCGTGGTGCGTGGATGGTGTAGATTAAAGGGCTGGCCGATTCCTGATCGATCAATTCCAGGCCTTTCCCGGTCACTGATAGTCACAGGACAGGAATGCATCCCCCGCTGAACCACAAGAAACAGAACATCCCTTGCGTGGGCTGCAGTGGGGGGGACGGCGGTGGAGGTGGGGTAGAGGTGGTGGCAGTTGGCTCCTGAAGTGAACTCGGAGCAAATGCTGATTCCTCCCGGGATCATGGAAGCCTTATTTGCTTTTATCTGTGTCAGAAACTGTTGACGGTTAAGGTCAGCGCATCTTCACATATAATCACATAGCCAATAGTCCTCACAGAGAATCACGTCACGAAGTCCTGGGTCTCCTGGTGACGTCCGCCAGTTTCCCATAATGTGTGACCTCGTTCAGAGGTCCTGGTGCTGCTCTGGGAATCCCTTCGTTGACCACTGCATGTCCCTGGGCCGGGGTCACGGCCTCAAGCCACAAGTCAGGGCTGCTCAAGTTGGGGCAGAACCTAACCCAAGTGCCCTGCCACCATCTTGGGGTTTCTTAACGACTCCTTTTAAACAAGGTCCCTGGCATTGGATTTGTTTGCAGCGTGTACTCTGCTCACTGAAATTTCCAGACCTGTCCATTGCGTGGCCAATGAGACATTGGCGTACAGGATACAACCTCAAGGGATAGCATTAGCTTTGGGAGTGACACAGCCCACGTGTGGCCCAGCTGCCCCCAGTGACACAAAGCTTTCTCTGCGGGCATCTGCCCTCTTGAGATGAATGCTACACTTGCCTGTTAGAAATATCCCTCCCTGAGTGCTCTTCCCATTGCTTAGCGCACTAGGGAAAAGGAGGACTTCCATTTTCCTGGGGGGTAGGCTTTGGCTTTGGCAAGTTGCCAGTCTGAGGTCCTCTACCAAGGGGAGTGTTTCCCTGTGGTTCTCGGGAGGGGCTGCCAGGCATCGAGTTTGCACGTCCCTCGGAATCCGAGAGCGTTTGGAGCTGGTCCCGCTGGTTGGATGACACCTCTGGCTCCCTGTCCCCCTCTCTCTGCAGATCCAAACTGGGCCAGCTTGAACTTGGGCGCCCTCATGTGCATCGAGTGCTCAGGAATCCACCGGAATCTCGGCACCCACCTGTCTCGAGTCCGCTCTCTGGACCTGGACGACTGGCCCATTGAACTCATCAAAGTGATGTCGTCCATCGGGAACGAGCTGGCCAACAGCGTCTGGGAAGAAAGCCGCCAGGGCCGGACGAAGCCCTCCCTGGACTCCACGAGGTAGGGCCTTAGCAGGTGCTCACGGAGGCAGTTGACTCCTGGAGTGGGCCTGAGGACGGCCGCCGCGGGCACGGCCCGGGCAGCCTGGCAGGTGGTGACCCAATGAGCGCCGGACCGTCCAGGCTGGAACTGGGTGTTCAGCAGACGCAGCTCGTTCTTCCTCCTCCGTGCCCGGGTTTGTTCTGTGGCCTTGGGTGGGTTGTTCTCCCCTTCTTTGCCGTGTTCGAAGTTCCTGACCTTAGGAATCTGTGACTTTCACAAATACATTCCTAATAGGTGTAAGCTGTGCTGTTAGCACTAATTAGGAATGTTTTAATTCTTCAGCTCTATTATTTTTTATGTCTTTGGTAGGCATCTCGCCCGTTGGTACTGGTCTCCTCCCCCCGCCGATGGGAGAACGTATTTTGTGACAGTATATCTCTAACCCATTTCATCAGCCAAGCAGGGCATAATGTATGGCGACTCCTCATTAATGTTAATTGCTACCCAGCGTAAAAATCGCATTTATTTTGAGGCCATTTAGTTTCTCGTTTGTCATGTGCCGCGATTACAAACATGCATATTTAATGTCTCCAAGAGGTGATCAAATCGGAGGGCCTCTGGGGAGCCCTGTTTCAGGGGCCTCTGGTACAACCCCTGTGGGTCACCCCGTCGCTGCCACCGAGAAGGTCTCCCCCATGTGACGCCGTGAGGAGAGTTGGGGCTGGCTCTCAGAGAGATGCCCTCCGACGGGTGCGTCTCCCCGCCTTGATGCCGGCTACCTTTGGGTCAGTTCCGTCTCACGGACGGCCCAGTGTCTGTCCGTCTCCTCAAGGGCTTTCCTCTTCTTTACTTCCCCTGTGCCTCACCAGGCACGCTGTCCTTCTCCGGGGACTGGTCTCTCCTGTCAACGCGTCCACCCGACGGGCGGTGAAATCTCCTCTCCTTGCCCGGAAGGAGCAGCACTCTGGCCATCCTTCTACCACAGAGCGGTCTGTCCTTTTGTGGCTGTGCACGGTACCTTCAGAGCCCTTCTCTGGCACCGTGGTTCACGTGTGTCCATTCTGCTGTATGAGCAGAGGCAACGAAAAACACGCCCGCGTGGGCCAGACATCCCTTGGTCCTCAGAGTAACACCCTTGCTTTTCAGTACTTTAAAGAGGCCTCCGGCAGCTGGTGGACCCAGTGCAAGGGGCGCTTCGACCTCTTGACGATGGTGCCTTGAGCATTGCTTGTGCTTCCACCAGGAGGGCCTTGGATTGTGTCCGATTTGGCTGGTGAGCAGACACAATGAAACTCAAGTGGAATTCCCATCGCTGGGTCCCCGGGGAAAGGTGAAGACCAAGCTTCCTAGCGCTGGGTAGCAATGTGGACAGAAGAGAGTTGGGTGGGCCCCGCCTCTGACTCCTCTCAGTGTGGATCGAGCTTCCCCGGGAGGGCTGGGCTGACTGGCTGTTAGGAAGGCCCAGCATGTACATTTGCTGTTAGGACTAGCTTCCATCTCTCTGGGCTTGAGGCTGTAATGTGCGCGTGAGTAGCTTTGCTGCAAACGGTGGGAGTGACAGAGCCTCCAGGAAGTGTCTCTCCCAATGCCTTTGGCGCCAGCATGCAGGTCATCATGGGCTGTAGGCATTTCCAAGACCCAGGCACTGTCTAATGTCCTCCGTGCTTGTTTGGGGTTTGATTTTCCTTAGTTACCGTGTCTCTGAAGGACAGCCCAGGGTGGGAAGTAGGACTCGGTGGGCCGTTCCGTCGGGCGGCACAAAGCCTGTCGAAACAGGTTTCCAGGTTGCTTTGAGACATTCACGGGAATGCAAAGATGGTGGGATGCAAACTTCTGGAAGCACCCTCATACTTCACCGCCTTACCGTGTATCCTCACAAGGCACATACATGCTGCTGGTTTTCTTATGAGAGGTGCGACTTCCAAGTCAAACCAAACTCACTGCCCTGAGTCGATGCCCAGAGAACTGACAGGAGCGGATAGAACTGCCCCAGGGGATTTCCGAGACATTAGCTCTTTCCTCCTCAGGAGCAGCTGGTGGTTTCAAACTGCTGGCCTTGCGGTTAGCAGCACAGTTCTATAACCCACTGAGCCACCGGGGCTGCTTTTTCATGCGACAGTGGAATGGAGTGTGCATCATGTTCCGACCCCTCCCCCTGTGCACACTCTACACACACACACACAAACGCGCGCGCACACACACCCCTAGCACCTTGGACAGGTCCAGCAGTCGATTTCGTCTCCAAAGAAGCAACCTGGCTAGCAAACAGGATGCATCCCCGTGGCCCAGACCGGGGCCAGTGAGGGCAGCGGGCGCCTTTGAGCTCCCAGCCGGCCAGCCTCCTGCCTGCTGTCCCTGCCCCCGATGAGGGCGGCTTCGGACGCCTCGTAATTGGTTCCAGCGCTGCTCGGCCGCCCCGAGAACCGCCAGTTAAACTTGAGCTGCAGCATGATCAATGGAAGCTGACGGCCGCCGAGCCGATATTGACTTCCCAGCCCTAAACAGGACCATCATTAGTCAAGAAAAGCATCGTTTAATTACTGCCAGGACGGGGGGAAAAGGCTGAGGGAGGGGGTGGGGGTGGGGGGTTTGACCAGAGCCACCGCCATTTTTCCCGGATGCCTTCCGCTCATCGTCACAGGAGGAGAAGGGGTGCCTTCTTGCACCCCACCCCCACCCCTCAGTAATAGAAGGTTAATTTGCAGAGAGAAGCCCCGTTAGAATAGATCAATGCCACCTCAATTAACTACATCTGGGCTGCGGTCAGAAGCCCCCCACCCCCCCTTAATCACTATTGATACCATTTAAGCACACACTTAAAATATCGACCTGAGGGGTGGGTGCTGCAGGGTGGGGGCAGAATTGACGAGATTTTAGGGGCACGAGGAGGGGGCGCTGGCCGTCTGTAGGTGCTGCTGCTCCATGGCCTGCGTGTGAGCTGGAGAAAGTCTGTCCTCTGTCCGTGCTGCTGCTCCTGGGCACTTTTTGAAGCCCTGCGGCACGGTGGGCTGGAGGGCGCAGGGCACAGCAGTGAGGCTTCCGCTGGCGCCCGCTGACTCCCCCGAGAGTGAGGATGGAGTCAGGTCGGTAGGAACGAGACAGCAGAGGGGAGGTGTGAGCCCAGATGAGACGGCGTGAAACCCCACCCCGCTCAGGGCTGTGCCTCCATCCGCCCAGGTCGGGCCTCGTGCCTTCAGGGGTGAAATGGGTGCGGGGGACAGCGCCTCAGGCAACATGGCTCTACTCCAGTGAGCCCCGTGGAAGAAAGGCTGGAGGTCGCTAGGAGTGGGACCTGAATGGACAATAGCTAGCTGGATGGACAGCTCCACGTCCTGACCCCTCTGCATGGAGGCCAGGCCTCAGCGACGCTCGGCCAGGCACTTGTGTGTTCTCCCTGCCGCTCTGTTTCCTGCAAAGGGGTTTGGGTGCACTCACCACTGTGGGCATCACTTCCTGCAGAGCCACCCCTGGAGCTCGCTGGGGCTGCATGTGGGCTTCCAGACAGGAAGCTCACTCTGCTGGCTGGAGGGCTCACCACCTGCCCTCTGTCTGTGCCCCCACACCGCCATCTCTGTCCCCACACCTCCACCTGTTTCCCCACACCGCCACCTGTGCCCCCACACCTCCTCCACCACACCTCTACCTCTCCTAACCACCTCTCTGTCCCCATGATTCCCTCCTCCCCTCTGTCCCCCCTTCAGGGGACCTGGCTGGGCAGTCTCAGTGTAAGTAGTCTGCTTACCTGGCGTGCAAGCCAAGAGCTCTGTCCAGGCTGGAGCCTGCCGGAAGAGGGCGTTTGCAGGCCCACAGAGGCACCCGCAGAAAGCACCGTAGCCTCTTGGCTGTCATGTGGAAGACGGTCCAGGGTGCGGACTCAAGGCCTGTCCCCACACACCTCCTCTCCCCTCTGTCAGCCTCCTGCCTTGTCCTCCTTGGCCGTCTGCCTGGAGGGAGACAGAGGCTCTGAGCAGCCAGTCCGCTTGAGACGTGGGGCCCCGCCAGGTCCAGCCAGCTCCCTGTGATTGCAGGTGCTGCTGCGCTCCGGGCTGATTTATGCACACGATGATATTGATAAAGGGGAGACGAATCCAAACGGAAATAATTGGACCCCCGTGGCTGGCTCCGAGACCCTCAAAGCAGGACCACTCGGCCATGGCTTTGTCTTGTTGAGTTTGATTGTGAGATCACAGCCCGCCAGTGAGGCCTCACTTTCCAGCCTGAGGGTGAACACTTAGGAAGGGGGCCTTGGGGACGGACCCCCAGCTCCGAGGCTGCTCCCCCGGCGGCCCCCCCACCCCAGCAGGCAGCAGGCAGCTCCTCCCTGTCTTGTTTCTCTGGAGTGCGCCTGCCCCCTCACCACCTCTTCGTGTCTTCTTTCTTTAAAAAAAGAAAAACAGGGAGGGGGAAAGGGGGGCTGGGGGGAAAGAAAGGGCTTTGCCATGCTGACCAGGGCCCATCTGCAGTCGCGTGGCATCTGTCCCCACATGTCACTTCCCTCATTAACAAGCAATTGAATTAATTAAATGCTACTCAGAACACGCATAACAAGCTACCGGCAGTGTCCAAATTAGCACTGATAATCAAGGACGATTCCCTTTATTACCCGGCTAAGTGGCGCGGGCTGGAGCGGAGCGGAGCGCCTGGTCGGCCCTCCGCTGTTTACCTGCCCCCAGCCTCTGCCTCTGGAAGGCGAGCTTTTCCTACCTGGTTAATTTGCCACGAGCACCGAGCATGGCGGATGGGCGCCCTGCCCCCTCCGCCACCGCCACCGCACCCCCGTCCCCTCCCCGGCTGCCCTCCCCCAGCCCCAGCCTTTGTAGCTCAAGCTCGCTGATAAATTAAAGGCCACCCCTGTGGTCTCTCAAGTGAGTAATAGAGGCAGAAATTTCATTTTGCAACTGGCTGATTTAATGATCCAAAGGGTAATTAATGGCCTGATTATCTTAATGTTAAATATGTCCGGCAGCAATTACTGTGACCTCCCGCTTGTCAAGGTCCAGGCTCTGCTCTTCTTTCAATTAAGTTCTCTGGGGTTTAATGGTATGAATAAACTTCGGATTCTATCATCCTGGACGGACGCGAGGGTTCAGGGAGCGGGGGCGCCTGCCCAGTTTGCATCCGCCTGCCTGCTACACCGCCGCCCCGAACGCCGAGTGTCCACCATCAGAACAAGGACGGCCTAACTTGTGTGCATCCGTGCGCAGGCACAGCCCTTTTGTTGTGTGGCTCTTTTTCCTGCGTGGTCCGCCTCCTGGCCGGGAGGGCGCCGGGCTGTGCGAGTCCAGGCAGCCACGGCGGCCGCTGCACCCGGCTCGTCTCTTCCAATATAAATTATCATGTGAACGCGGTGGTTTTTCTGTGTGACAGGCTTAATTAATTGGCAGGAGCCCCCGAAAATGACAGTGCCACTAATTGCAACTCAAAGTCAATTTCTGTCACCGTGGCGGCCCGTCGGCAGGCGTGCCCCGGCCCCAGCTGGCAGAGCGGGCCACGCATCCGGCCATCCGGGCACCCTGGTCCTCGGCCAGGGTTGGTACAGGTTCTCGGGAGCCGCTGCGTCCGTCCGTCCGTCCGTCTGCCGGAGGGACACGTGGCGCTGGTCAAGTTGACACGACCCACAGCCTCCTCAGCCAGAGGTTCCGGTGACGTGGAGGAGCTTGGCCTCGGACTGTGGGTGCGCGCCCACCCCGAAGCCATGCAGGGGTCTCCGGACAGGCCGGTCCTCACGAGCACTTTGCTGAACACGCAGGCGCCTGCTCGGGCCGGGGCCTCGTGCCCAGAAGACGCAGCGATAAATATGAAGCCAATTAGAGGGTGCACGGACGAGAAGCGCGTCCCCAGCCGCCAGGAGCCGCGGCGCGGTTACAGCTGACAGCAGATGCAGCCGCTGCTCGCAGGGGCGCTGCCAGTCAGCCTGCTCCCCGGGGGAAAGGTTCCCCTGCCAGTGGGGTCGGGCTGGGCGCTCTGCATAGGCGCCTCCGTGTCAGCCCGGCCATGGCAGGACTGGGCAGCCTTGGTTAGGTGAGCGGGAACCCGCCGTGCCAAGGACCACTGTCCCTGTCCACCCCCTCCAACCTGGGCAGGCAAAACAGTCCTGTGGGGTTCCCCCAGCTAGCTGCCAGGGCACGGGGACCCCCAGGATGCATGCAGGGAGCCAACTGGGCAGCTGTCTCTAGTCATTGTCCCCGTTTGCTTTTTGATATGTAGCCATGGAAACGATGACGGTAGGGGGGTGGAGGTGGTAAGAGTTTGAGGAGTACTCGAGAGGGGAATGTATGCCACTTGCAGCGCTGCTGGGGTGGACAGAGGGGCCGGATGGGACACCCGTCCTCCGCTAGCTCTGGCTCGTGCCACAGAGGACAGCTGCCAGCTGTGAGGGCTCCAGCATGAGACCCTGTCCCAGTGGGCCTGTTTAACACCCCGCCGCCGCCACCACCACCAACTCCACCATGCTGCTTATCTTGCTCTTACACCAGAAATGCCCTCTTCCTCAGAGCCTCTGCCTTCTTCCTTCTTGAATCGTGGGAGGAAGGCACAGCAAACCTGGACACGGGGCTCAGGGATGGAGGGTACTGTGTGCTTTTCCCCCTTGGCACTGGGACACCCTGCGTGCCAGGTACAGGGAACGGGGGTCCTTAACTGGTCAGCAGGGTAGGTGAGAGGCCGCTCCTGGTCCTTTCTCTGTCCTCTGATGTCCCAGCACCCCAGACTCTCATCTGTGTCCCGTCTGCTGCTGTCTGGGGGGTTATTGTGACCCATGTCTGCACCAAAACCGAGCACATGCTGTCCAGTCTGCCCAGACTGCCGACCGTGGTCCTGGCCCCAGGGTGTCAGAGGATACTCAAGGCTGGTTTCTTTCAGCAGTTAATCACCAAGCCTTTCTTCTGAGGTGCCCGCAGTGGGTGGGGCTTAACCCTCCAACCTTCGTGGTCATGGCCAAGGGTGTTAGCCATTTGCAGCCCAGTGGCGTGTGAATATCAGCAGATATCAAGCTTGGTAAAGTAGAGGGGGCTGGAAATGGGTCGGCATGGCAAACGCAACAACAGACTTGGCCAGCAATGGTGAGGTCGGCGAAGGGCTGGGCCGTGGTGTGGGGGGAAGTTCTGTATCTTCCTAGTCTCCTTTTATGAGAGCATTTTTTGAGTGCTCTCTGTGTGTGTACATGTATCCTAGTCACACAGTGTGTGCATTGTACAGATGTTTTAAGTTCTTGGAGTTTTTTTGTTGTTTATGCACGGAGTACAGCCTCTCACACACGAGTTCCTAATGCATTGTCTGCCCGGGCACCAGCTCACGTCATCACCCTGGCAAAGCTGGGTCCCTCTCCCCACTGGTCAACTGGCCTGAGAGATGGAGACAGAGACATCCAGAAGGCAGGAGAGCAGAGCCTGGGCACAGCCAGGACCCTTAGCTAAGCCAGACGTGGGCATAGAAGAGGCCAGGCGGGTGGACAATGAGGACTTGATGTGGCGGGCCAGAGGCCGTTTCGGCCGGGAGATCTCAGCGGTGTGCCTCCGCATTGAGAGAGAGAGAGAGAAAAAACAGACGTTGGTAGTAGTGGTTGTGATCTGGGGGTGGGGCCCAGCTCCCTGTGCAGGGACCAGGTGCTAGCTTTTCGGGGTCTGGTGGGCCTTGGGTCTTCAAGACTGCACCATCCAAGACCAGTGGGACGAAGTCAGCTACCTCAGGCCTGCTGGGGGGGGGGGGGGGGGCACCCGTCACTCATGGTCAGTCTGGGAGGATACAGGCGCCCCTCCACCCGCCTGGCCCATTCATCTCGGAAGCACAGACTTGCACATGCATGACCCAGGAGGACAGATGCAGGGCCCGGGTTCTGTCGGTGGGCAGCCAGTGCGTCTTCCTCTCCTGCTGGTCTCAGTCTAGAGTTAGCAACTTGGAAATCCAAGGTGACCCCTCGAAAGTGACAGCCTGGCATCAGCACACCTGTTGTCCAGAGATTTCTTCCACTCAAAGGACCAAGGGTGGCTGATGAGCTGGGAGTGACAGACCCAAACCACCATGGTTCTCCAGCCCTGCCGCCCAGTCTGCCCTTTGCGGGTGCTCCACCCCGGGAGGCACCTGGACAAATGACCAAGAACCAAGGCCACCACTGGCATTGAGTACCCAGAGCCTGGGCAGTGCCCCACCAGAACTGCCCTGCCCATAAGGCCACCCACCCCCAAGCACCTGCCACAGTGCCAACGGGCTGCTGCAGTCCGAGGAGGAGGACATCGGGTTGGGTGGAGCACAGGGTCAGTGAAAGGGGCTCAGACACACCAGCTTCTCTGGGGAGGCCCCTCTGCACAGACTACTCGTTCCTCTAATCCTCCCCTTGGTGGCCAAGCACTGAACCCCTTATGCTCCAGGACAGAGCTGAGCCACGAGACTCCAAACGCCACCTGGGGAGACCCCCCTGGCTTATCTCCAGGCAGCCTTCTCACGCCCTGTGGGCAAGCCACCCAGTGTCCGTCCCCCGATGCACACCGGCCGCCGCCACCTGCCTCACGATGCAGTTGGCTTCACAATGGTTCCGTTCGGGCAGTGTTAGGGATAAGCACGTATGCGCGGTGGTGGGCCGGTCCTCTGAGTGCAGTGTGTGGGGAGACGTCCCCACCTAGAGCAGGCTGTGTGAGGGGAGGGCCGCCAGGGAGGCACTGACAGCATGGATTTCTTAGGACGTTCTCCAGGCGGGTGTCCCCCTGCCCACAGCTGCTGGGATATCAGGCCCCTGAGCGCAGGCCAAGTTGTAGGGCAAGCTCCCAGGCAGGGGAAAGGCCTTGGGAAGTGGATCAAGCACAGCAGGCCTGCTGGCTGCCTTTTTGGCAAGGCCAGAGAAGCTTCCGGAAGATGGGGAGTAGCCTCCCAGCCCCCAAGCAGTGCAGCGACTGTCACTGGGGTGGCATCAATGTGCCGAGAAGCCAAGCTTTCTGCAGAGGCCTTTGGAGCTTAGGCAGGGCCATAGTTGCCAGTCCTCTCTGGACGGTGTGCGCATTTTAGGGAGAACCCCCAGGGGCCTGTGGGTACTTGTCCTTCTCGGGCCATCCTGGAGATGCCACAGGGGTTCCCAGACTCACTGGTCCCCAGGCGGTCCTCCACCAGCCTGCCATCAGCAGGCGAGGGCAGCCTGTGAAGGGACCACACTCAGGGCAGATGGTGCCCAGGGCATGCCTCATGATCTGCCAGGAAGACTGCTCCTGGCCCCAGGGAGGGGGTGGGGTGTGTGTGGCTGCACCTCTCAGTGCCCTGGATGCTCCCCACACACTAGTGCAATGGACAAGGGTGCCTCCCGGCCTGCCTGTGGTCAGCAGGTATCAGTGACAGAGGCTCAGGGGCTGGGTCATTGGGAGAAAGGGCAGGATGCCAGTGTGGGCACACAGGGTGCCACTCATGACTGAGACCAGAAGGAGAGCCTGGCCCTCGCCCAGCCCCGATGGGGTCCAGAGCCATGGAGCCCCATGGCCATAGCTGGGGCTGCTGACAGGGAGAAAGAGGAGGCCACCTGCTGCCGCACCAGGGACAGCCCCATCCACCCGCAGGGGAGCTCTGCCCTGCCCTCTGGCTGCAGGGGGACAGAATTGACTGGACGGCAGGGACTGTTTCACTGATGCCCGCTGGGGCCCTGACTGTCAGGCACAGTTGGTCCTCTGCTGTTAGCCCAGAGGTGAACCGATCAGACCCACGCAGCAGTGCCGCAGCAGAAAGGCCTGGTGACCTGCTGGCATAGAGCTCACAGCCATGAAAATCTTCCTGGTTGCTGTGAGCTGGAAGTGCCTCGGGGAAGCAGGTTTAGGGGGGAAGAGCACAGAGGGCAGGTCTGCCAACGGGATCAGGGAGTTTCTCAGCCCCTCTCGGGGTCACCTCACGCTCCTGGCAAGGGCAGGAGGGGCTTGACCACTGGGTATCTTCAGCCCTCAAAGGCTCAGTGCTTCCTGGTTAAAAAGCCCTCAGGGTGTTCGCTGGCTTGACCGGTCAGGGCAGGTTCATCTGGGAAGAGGCAGTGAGGAAGCCACGCACCGCATAGCCAGTGCTCCGGTGTCATCCGCTCCGCAGAGTCTGCGTCCATATCCTCCGCTCACTGCCCCCACTCAACCCTCCCCTGTGTGGTCTGTCACTGTGGGATACACGGTGAGCCTGCCGGAGCCCGTCCTGCGCCAGCTTCCAGTCCCGGGATCCACAGGGCCCCACCCCAGATGTTGGCTGAGTCAGTTAAGGAGCCCGCCCTCGGGACACCCCCATGGGTGCCGGGGAAGCACACGCTAGGGTGTTCAGCGGGTGGCTTGTCCGTAATTGGTCACCAGGCTGCTTCTGAGCCCAGAGAGCAGTGGCCCGTCCACCCAGACCCGAGCCGTGGGTTGATGCTGCTTGTCAGCAGACTCCACAGCAGAACCGCCCTGAGCGCTGCTTTCTAGGCAGCTCTCTGGTCTCTCTCCCTTGGAAGGAACCCGGGGGCTTACTTGTGCTGCTGACGGCTGGGTTCAAAGCCACCTTTCCACAGGGAAAAGGCGAGGCTTTTGCACCCCTACAGTCTGGCGGTCTCAGACACCCACAGAAGCAGTTCTGCCCTGTCCTGCAGGGTCACTGTGAGCCGGAATGGACACCTCCATAGCAGTGGCTCCATGGGTGTTAGTTCTTCCTCAGAGCCAGGGGGTGGCCTTGAACCACTGACCTCTTGGTTAGCCACGAAGCGTTTCACCGCGGCACTTCCAGGGCTCAGAGGGCTGCCCTGGGGTTTGAGCATCTGTGCCTCACACGAGGCGACGCCAGGGGACCAGACGGAGGAGAACTGCGCCTCCCCCCCCCCCCAACCCACCCCCAGCTCTGCGTCTCCTGGGAGCTGAGAATACAGAGCCTGGGCCTAGACTGAGGGCTTTCCCTGAAGGCGAAGGTCCAGGGAGAGAGGCAGGTGGGCACTCACCTCTGGTACTCCCACTCCAGGAGGGGACGACATGCTACAGGTGATCCACCAGCCACCTGCGGGCCACAGAACTGCCCCGTGACCCGGGCTGCCACAATCAAAGCCCTACGAGGACTGCTTCCACCAACGGGGGTTTTCTCACGTCTGCACTGGGGGCCAGTTCTCGGAAAGGGCTTGCTCCCCCTTGCCCCCTTACAGTATCTGTGGAGCTCTCTGGGACTTGGCCTCCGTCTTCCCAGAGTGTCCCGGCTCATCACTGGGTGGTGATGGGGCCTCCGATCTCTGCATCCCAGAGGGGCCAGCCTAATCCCCTCCATGGCCTCTGCCTCATTAGCACAACTACCCCTAATCCTGCCGCCTTCTCCTCCGGAGGTGAGGATTGGCGTGCAGAGGACACTCTTACCCGGCAGACCCGTCCCTGGAAGGGGCCCTCGGGCTTGGGAAACCAAACGACCCTCAAGCTGAATGGACAGGGCAGCTCTCAAATCAGTTTCCAACAAGACAGCCATGGGGTGAGGCGACCCGGGGCCAGGCCACGAGTCCTTCTATGGGACAGCAGGTGGCCATGAAGGCACCTAATAGCCCCAGGTAGTTCTAGTTGGTCACCAGGCGATGAGGCAGTCCCAAGGATCCTGCCCAGCCAGGGGACGCACATTCAGGTAGTGGGTGAAGTTTGGGTGGAGATGGACTGGGTGCCTCAGGGGGCATGGGGCCAGCACACAGGTGAACAGGTAGAGCATGCACACCCGGCTGCTCTTCCTCCTCCTCCTCCTCCCTCTTCCTCTTCCTCCTCCTCCTCCTCCAGGCCTCATGGGCCCAGGCTACAGTCCTGGCTCCTGGCAGCAGGTTAGGCTGCCAGTGGAGCCTGGGGACACATCCCACCAGTGCCCAGGTCTCTGAGCAGGCTCTTCCTGTCCACATGAGACTTTGGACAGCTGAATCCCCCTCTCAGGTTTCTACCCCAGGCCAGGGGAAAGGTCTGCAAGTCCCATCCTCAGCACTGCCCGGACTTCTTGGGAACACCCGGGGGGTCACAGCTCCCTGGGCCTGTGTGACCTTCCTGCCTGCACCACAGCCCCGGGCTCAGCTGCCCCTCACACAATTGAAAAAGTATTGGGGAGCAATAAATAGAGTTTTATAAACAAATGACACCAACTTCAAATGAACGATATCCTTTAAAAAAAAAAAAAAAGGATTGGCTCAGAGGCACAGGAACGGCGCCACAAGAGTGCACATGGCCCGTGGCCGCAGCTTGCCGACCCCTGGCCCACCTGCCCGCCCACTCCCGACCCTCGCCCTCTCCCCCAACCACAGGCTGCTACAGAAGCCACTGGCCGCTGAGCCCTTTCTGACCCTTGGCCACCCATGTGTATCAGTTTGGAACGGTGGTGCAGCGAGCTGCTTCTTGGGCTCTAAAGCCCAAGGTCAGGTGTTCAAAACCAGCAGATGTTCCTCGGGAGAAAGATGGGGCTGTCTGCTTCCGGACAGAAGTCCAGACCTGGGGACCCGCGGGGGCAGTTCTAGGCCGCCCTCCCGCCGGGGGGCGGGGGGTCACCGTGAGCTGGCTGGCACTGGATTCGGCTTGAGTTTGTTGGTGAATTTGCAGACGCTGCTCAGATCGGCAAGCCTTTGCTCCTGTGAATGGGTTCAAGATGCTCACCATGGAGGCCAAGCCCCAGTGGCATAGTGGTTGAGTGTGGGACTGCGGCCCACTGGGTTGGCAGTTCAAATCCAGCAGCAGCTCTCCAGGAGCAAAGCTGGGCCTCCCACTCCCACCAGAGGGCAGTGATGCCCCACCCCCCAAAAAAGATGCCCACCGTGGATCGGGAACCCCCGGTGAACCATCACCCCACCAAGGGGCTCAATGAGGGTTGCAGACACCAAAACATACCCCTCCCCTCCGGTGGATCCGACTCATGGGACCCTGCAGACAGAGGGGGCGCCCCTGTCGTCTGTACTCCGGCCTCTGCTTTCTCTTGCAGAGCACATGGCGGTCTCCAGCAATCACGTTTGCAGCCAACCATCTTAACCTCTGCACCACCAGCTTCCTCCCAGCCCCTTGGCGAGCTCCATAAGAAGGCCGGGCTGCCAGCTGCTTCCTCGGGGCTTTGAGACCTTGCTCCCCCGTTTCTACGGGGGTCCCCTCTGCTGACACCAACAAAGTGCCATGAGATCAAACCCAATTCCCCACCATCGAGGCAATGTCGACTCACAGCGGCCTTCCAGGGCAGGGTAGAACTGGCCCCCTGGACAGACCGCCCCAGGACGTATCACCACTCCCCCGGGAGCAGAAATCCCTCTTTCTCCCATGGTCCAGCTTGTGGGCTTGAACCACTGAACTTTCCGTTAGCTGCTGAGCACTTGCCACCAGGGCTCTGCGGGGTGAACCAGCAAACGCCTGCGTCTCACTTAATGGCAGCGCCAGTCAGCCAGTCCCACTGGAGCACTGGCCCAAGGCGCTCACTCACTGGCTTCTGAGCGTCCACTTTACAACTGCCCTTCACCGCCACCACCCTTTCCTTAAAGAGCCAGTGACACTGCTCGTTAGATGTGTGTCCTCATGTCCCCAGAACCCCGTCTTCTCCACACACCTCTCCACAGGCCGGCGCAGCACAATGGGGATCCCTTGACAAAACCTGGCTTTAGGGGTGTTTGGGGGGTGTCACTGCAGGTGAGACCCTGCACATCCTGGGTTCTGTGTGCCAGGGGACATCTTCCAGGGCAACGCTGACCACAGCAGCCTGCTGTCCCGGGCACAGAACGGTGAGGCCCTAGTCTGCGGGCCGTCTGAGAGGGGACGTGTCAACACAGACATAAGCACCGGCTGCTGGAGCAGAGGTGCCGATGGGCTCGGCAAGGTGCACGGACTCCACGCACAGCAGCCTGCCCGCCGGCTGCCCACATCCGGGCAGTGTCCAAGAAGCAAACTCGTCGAGGCTCAAGGAGATTGGTGGTGACCGGGTCGGTGAAGGAAGAAGGAGACCAGTTAGCAGCAAAACACAAAAATAGATAGACGCGTTTCTGGGCCGGCCCCTCCAGGGGCCTTTCCAGATGAAACACCAGCCATTCTCGCTCACCGGCTCCCTCCCTCCCGCATCCTTCCCTGCCTGTGAGAGCAGGCCTGGCTTCTCAGAGTCGGCTTCCCTCTGTTTTAAGGGGATCGCCAGGCCTTTCCTCTGGGGTGTCCCTGGGAGGAGGGGCTGCCAGCCTGTTAGTGAGAAGCAGCACAGGCTGGCCCAGGGCTTGCCCACGCGCCCCGTAGAGGGTCACGCACACACGCTCACGGCCCACGGAAGCCACGATGGCTTCCGTGCCATGTTGGCGGCGTGGGGACTCACGGCTGGCTCAGCCTCACAGGAGAGCCCCTCGGACTTCACCTTCCCATCCCGGAGGCCTCTCCTGAGGGGGCGTGACTTTCATGCAGAAAGACCCGCTGCGATCGTCTCTCATCCATGCTGCCCCACAGGCTGCCCTGGGTCAGCATCCGTGTCACCTCGACCATATCAACTTCCTTCTCCACCTTCAGGAGACCCGGCACCCACGCCAGGGTGTTGCTGTGGTTGTGCGTTAGGGGCCGAGTTGACCTCTGACTCAGAGCGACCCCTGGGTACAAGAGAAGGAGGCTCCGCCGGGCCCCTGCTGCCCCCCATGGTCAGTTCATCTCATCGAGAGCCTTTCTCTTGGTCGCCACCCCTCCTCCTCACCAGGCACACCGCCCTTCTCCAGGGACCGCTCTTTCTGCCCGTGAGGCGAGGTCTCCCCAGCCGGCCTCTCTGGGAGCACCCTGGCCGTGGTCTTCCAAGACAGATCCCTAACTCTGACCATCCCTCATCAGCACCGTTGTCCAAGTGCACTGACTCTTCCTGGGCCCTGCGTATTCCTGGTCCAGCTTTCTCACGCCTACGGAGCCACGGGGTCAGGCACACCTTTCTCCCAGAGTGACCTCTCTGCCCTTTAAGGCTTCAAAAAGTCGGGCAGGACTGGGAATGACACATGCGGCCAGTCCGTTGAGCAGTGCCCTGAAGCCCCTTCACTCGGAAGCGGCCCAGTCCTGCCTTCATGTACGGAGCTGTCTCCTGGGCGTGAGCATATAAACCTTTCGTCCCATTGAAGGAAGCCGAGTCCACAAAGCCTGGCTGAGCTGGGGGTTCCATTTGCACCATCAGAAAGGGCCAATCTGGCCAGACAGACAGAGCCGTACCAGGGGGACGCCGTGGCCTCCAGTGGCCTCGCCACACGGGCCTTTGTGCAGCAGGAGAGATGGCCCGAGCCAGGCCTGAAATACAATGGGCTTGATGTGCTCTCTGGTGGGGTGGGCTGTCGGCTCCACCCCCATAAAGCTGTTCAAAGGACCCGACCGGGGGCTGCTCGCCCCCACCCTGGGGGCCCCATTTTATAGGGAGCTGCAGACAAAACCAGGGACCATAAATGGGTCTCGCCGCCGAGGGCTCCCACTGTGCGTGGTGTCAGTGCCGGGCCCTGTAGACCACAGCTCCCAGGGCTGGCACCTGCACGGAAGCAGCTGCATGCCTCTCTCTCCCTCAGTGCAGCTGGCGGCTTTGGACCGCTGGCCTGTGGGTCAGCAGCCGAGCATGCAGCCTCTGGGCCCCCGCGTGCTCTCTGGCTCAGGACAGTGCAGAGCTGCCTTGCAGGCATCCGAGGCTGTAACTCTGGACACAAGCAGTCCGCCTCACCTCTCTCCCTTGGGGCCCCTGGTGGGTTTGAACTGCTGACCCTGCTCTTGGCCCCACACACAACCCTCGACACCATGGGGGCTCCTTGGCATGGCAGGAAGAGTGTGACCTGGGGGGTGGAGGCCCACAGTGTTCAGAAGCATGGGTTCCCCGGGGAATCTTCAGTACTGGGGTCCACAGGAGCCATGGGAAAAGAGAGGGAAACTCCCCTAGGCCAGCGACTGCAGGCCCCCAACTCACACTTCCCACACCCCTTCAAGACAGAGGGGAGACACGCCACCCACCTACAGACACAGAGGAGGGGGGTGCTTCTGTCAGCAGTCTGCCAGGAGTGACCAATGGCCATAGTGCAAAAGAAGCCCATGTGGACGCCCTGTGGTGGCCATGCCTGTGAGAGGTGCTGAGGGGCCAGAGGAAGGACATCCCGCACAAAGGGAGTGGGAGGACCTGGCAGGGTAGCTGGGCTCCACAGAGACCCCTCAAAACCCACTCACCGCCCAGTGACCCCATGCCCAAGGGACGAGTCACTGCCCAGTCCTGCACCAGACCTGGCACCAGTTGTAGCTGAGACCGTTGTGACTACTGGGTTGTCACTGGCTGTTTCCAGAAATAGAGCACCAGGCCTTTCTTCCTGGTCCTCAGTCTGAACGCCCCACTGACACCCGGTCCGCAGCCAAGCAGTCCAGCAGCCTCTCTGGACGGAGAAGCACTGACCGGCGGTCACACGGGAGCCTCCCACAGTGGGGAGGACCCTGCCGCAGAAGCCCTTGCTGTCCATCCTTCACAGATCCCCCCCACAACCTGGGGCTGCAGCCCAGCCGCTCTCACCAACGGAAGGCATGTTTCTGCACAGGCCCTTCAGAGTACCCGTTCTGTGTTTCCAGACTTTTTGAAGCCTCCATCGCCTCCCCGTGCACGTGTGTGGGTGTGTGTGCACGTGTGTGTATGAGTGTACACTTCTCAAAGTACGGGAGATACAGCAGAGAATTCACATGAGGCTCTCGGTCATCTTGACCTTTCCTGGGTCTGAGCCAGAGCGTGGCGTCAAACCCGTCATTTCCAAAGATCCTTGTCAGTCTTCCTTCCAGGAAATGCCTGCAGGCGTGGCTGGAAGAAGAGGTGCATCTGACACCAGTAGGAGTCTCTCTGTGGGCGGCTCCCCAGGAGTGCCCCGGCCACAGCAGCCTCACCTGAAAACGCACCTGCCAGGACCAGGGCCACATGGTGGGAAGTGACAGCACCCTACCGAGAATGAAAGGAGCCCCGGTGGCGCTCTCAGGCAAGCGTGGGGCTGCTAACGCAGGGTCCGCGGTGCAGACCCACCACCCGCTTTGTGAGTGGAAAATGAGGTTGTTGACTCTAGTTACAATGGACAGTCCCCAATTCACAGTGAACATTTGTTTTAAAGACTGATGAACGGGGCTGAGCCCTAGTGGCATAGTGGTTGTGTGCAGGACTGCAGCAGTTCAACTGCCGGGTTGGCAGTTCAAATCCAGCAGCAGCTCTCCAGGAGCAAGGCTGGGCTTCCTACTCCCACCAGAGGGCAGTGATGCCCAAAAACAAGACTGATGAACAGAAGATGTGCATTCCGTAGTCAAAAGGAGGGAGACTGAACTATAACGGGACTTAGAGAAAGTTGAAAATAGTCTAATATGAAGACTTTAAAATTTTAATTAACTGAGGAACTGGATAAAAAGATAAGTAGCATGCTGATTTAAATTTAAAAGATGTAAATAAAGAACAACAGCTATTATACTCAAAATTTTAGAAAGAGAAAGAGTTAAAGCTTTAGGAACCCTTACAGAGGGTCACTGAGAATCCACTGACGGGTGCGGTTAGGTGGGATTGGGTTGTGTTAGAATTGGGCTTGGGTTGAACTGGGTTGAGTTGGGTTAGATTGGGGTTGGGTTGGGTTGAATATGGTTTGGTTTAGTTGGATTGAATTGAACTGGGTTGGGTTGAACTGGGATTTGGTTGGGTTGGGTTAGAGTTGGGGTTTGGTTGGAGTGAGTTGAACTGGGATGAGTTAGAATTGAGGTTGGGTTAGAATTGGGCTTGGGTTGGGTTGAACTGTGGTTTGGTTGCGTTAGAATTGGGGTTTGGTTGGATTGAACTGAACTCGGTTGAGTTAGAATTGGAATTGGGTTGAGTTGGGTTAGAATTGGGGTGGGGTTGAGTTGAACTGGGTTGGGTTGGCCTTGAGTCCCGTTTGGCGTCAGTTTGAGCAAGAGTTAAACATGTGTATATCTATGGCCCCACCACTCCCCCAAATGTCAGTCTATTTTACGTACAATCTGTATTATGCATAGTCTTGTTAGCCCAAAACTTAGAAGCAATGCTTAAAAAAATATATTTTAGAACCCATTTTGGGGGGTCAGCATAATAATATGGCCAACTGTCTGTGGAGTGTGGCTTTCATGGCATCCACAAACCCGTCAGGCCACCAAGCAGCATCCCACCGCGCCCCTTTGGACGCTGCCAGCACTTGCTCTGAAAGGAGGTGGTCCACCCTTGTGTGTGGGGCTCTTGGCGAGTCTCTTCCTGCAGGTGGGCTCCCGGGAGAAGGCTTGGCCCAGCAACAGGTGTGGACGTTACTCTTGCTGCTGGTTTTCTTGGAGTCTGTAGCAAAACTGGTGGCACTAGGACATCACCAGACCCGTGTACAATCAGGACACCCGTCACACTCAGCTGCTATGCAACGCAGCTCACCGCCCACCTCCTGCTGGCCCATCACCACCACCAGGGACTCGTGCCCACCCCAGGTCGTCACAGATCAGCATCCACCTTTGCCTCGGGTTCGGGGTGAGGTGTCAATGAAGCATGGCCTTTCATGCCTAGCTTCCCATGGCCGCGTGTATCCATAGTCCCTTGAGGCGGGGACATCTGTCAGAGCTCCCATCCCCGATAGCCGAGCAGTGAGTGCCCCATTGTGTGTTGGGCCCCATTGTGGTCATCAACATTAGTCAATGGGCCCTTGCATAGTTTCTGTCCTCTTACTGTTGTGAGCAGTGCCGCAGTGGGCACCTGTGTCTGTCTGTCTTCACCACAGCCTGGCTGACCGAAGTTCAGGTGTTTAGTCAGGATCGCCTCTCGGCTCTCCAGAAGAGGTGTGTTCCCCACCTTGCAGCTCAGCGAGCTTGTGCCCCTGCCCCCCCACCATGCTTCCCTTGCCCCGGTGAAACCCGCCACACATCAATCACTTCCAGACTCTCTGCTATAGCGTCCCTCTGCCCTGAGCCTGTAGGGTCCCCCTACTGCTCAGCAGAAGGCATCCCCACAGGAGCTACCAGCTGTGTGCCCGGGAGGGCGTGTCTTAGCCACGAGTCACTGAATGTCTGTGGTGCGTTTCCCGAGATAGGACACTGGGTGTCTTGGACGCGGTGCAGACCCCATACCACACACAGGCAGTCACCAGATTACGACCGGGT
Organism: Nesogale talazaci; assembly: GCA_004026705.1. NCBI lineage: Eukaryota > Metazoa > Chordata > Mammalia > Afrosoricida > Tenrecidae > Nesogale > Nesogale talazaci. Next base: position 4,960 of record PVJH01022016.1, on the reverse strand, counting down.
CTTCTCCCCTGGATTGTCATGACGTTGGCTTTGTTCAGAAGACAGAGCCGGTAGATCCAGTTAGTGACTGCCCATGTGTTTGGCATCCATCTGCCCCTGAGTCTAGGCGGTTCCCAGCACAGGGACCTCACCAGCATCATAGAGGTAAGACCACATCAAATCTCGACATGGAGGGTGGTGGCATCACAGCCAGGGTAGCAGCCTCGTCTGGCTGAAACACGTTTTGCGGGGTGGGGGAACCACAATTCAATCTGCAGTGTCTTATGCGAATCTTAGTAGATACAGCCTACCCTCTTATGCATAAAAAGCACTATAGAAACACTTGCCAAAAACACTTTAACATCATCCTACAGTGGTAATAATCATAATGACAGTTGATTGACATTGTTACAAAGTAGCACTCCCTTTTTATTGTAAACCATTGCACCTGTGATACAAAGGGCTTTCTTGGGAGATGTCACCTTCCGGGGGGGGGAGGGGGTGGTGCTGTGTGTGACTGCTTCTATGAAATGGCATCTTGAACAGTGTGATGGTGACTTTGGCAACATTTCTGGTCCCTGCCCGGCTTTAGTGCCTTCCTGAGCTAGATGGACCCGGTCTGCCGGTCCACTGGCCACCAGGCACCTCCACGTCCTTGTTCTCCCACAGTGGCATCCTCACCAGGGTTCCTGTCAAGTCCAGAGCCTCTGTGTAGAGCCTGTTGACCAGGAGGAAGCCAGATACCTCGCCTACAAGTCAAAAGCCACCAAGCCATTGCTTTTCAAAGCTGACGTGGACCAGCACAGAAAAATGCCCCGGGAATTCATGTTTCCATCCGCTGGAAAGTTCTACTTTTTTTTTTTTTTTTAATACTGGGCAATTACCCAGATAAGATACTGCTGCTTTTAAGTAGAATCGTGTTGCTAATGAAACCCGACTCTGAGCGTGAAATTGTGACCGCGGAGGGAGGGGTGGGTGTCGCTCTCCAGAAAAGCCCCAACCGCTCCCTCAGTGAAGGGTCTAAATAGACGATCCTCTCCTGGGGGAGATCAAAGGGCCCCCCTCCTATTAGCCTGTAAAATGATCTCAGAATTGAGTTTTAATTCTCAGGACTCAAAAGAGGATTTGGAACCCTGAACGTAGATTTCGTACAAGGGAGACTAAACCGGAAATTAAGGGGCAGAATACATAGGCCCCGCATGCCCAGCCACTAATCCAAAAGAAATATGAAAAGGCAGAAGTGCGCGCACGCCTGTTTTAACGTTGGGAAAAAAGGACATGAAAGCCCAGGCTGCCTCCCTCCGCCGCCTCTGGTGGTCTTGGCCCTGACCCTATGCGCTGGCCGGCCGGCCCGCCGGTCCTCTAAGTTTTCCCTCCAGAACAAACCCATCATTCCTCACCGCAGGGTATTTACGGCTTCAATCAGCACCGCGTTCAATTGGCTGCTGATCTCATTCCTTCGAGTTATAGATGCAGATATTATTTGCACTGCGGTTAATTATGGAGCAATCAAACTTTGGCTTTTCCACTGTAATTTCCTCTGCCAGCTAATTTAATTAATCACCCCAGCACAGCTCTTCCAGCTGCGACCAGCCGGGTCATTAATTAGGCATGTGGCGGGAGCCAAGGGCCAGTCCTGCAGCCCTGGCTGATGCCCATTGGACGTCAAGGGGGAAGGGTGCTTTCTTAGACATCCAGGGAGGTGTGGAAGGGGGCAGGGGGCGTTGCTCAAGCCATCCGCTGACCCCATCGAGGTGCTTGCAGGGCCCACGATTTATCTGTGGTGCCAGTGGGCTGATGAAATGCACTCCTGGAAGACCAGCACCTGGCCGGCCAGGGCCTGGCGCACGGCCTGCTGAGAAAGCTGTGTGGTGGGGCCTAGTGGGGGGGGGGTGGCTATCTTTATCAGCTGGGGTCCCCAGCACTGCCAGGGTGTGCTGGTGGGGAGCCCGGCAGTGAGGTGCAGCCGGACTTGTTCCCCACAGGACAGGGGCTGTGGTTGGTCCTATGGAAGCGGCCTTTGCGCCTGAACCTTGCAGATCGGTGTTGAGCGGTGCACTTGGTGTTCTGCGTTCCTTGGGCAAACTAGCCACTAGGTCAGCAGTTTGAACCCACCGAGGGAGAAAGACAAGCCTCCCCACCCTCAGCACTGGGTTCCTGGAGACCCACACGGACAGGCCGCCCAGCCCTGTCAGGCCACAGTGAGTCAGTGGCAGGGAGTTTGGTGTTCTGGTCGGTTTGGTTCTTTTCAGCTTAGAAGAGACTGCCAACTTAAGCCGTCTCACCGGACCTTACCATCACTAAAAGGTCATCCATCCCAGACTTCCATAGCGTGGGGAGTGGGGGTGGGTGAGGCACTTTTATGCCCGTGTGTGCCCAAACACATGCGAAGAGTCCTGGCTGGCTCAGCGAAGAAGCTGCTAGCTGAAAGGTCAGCTGTGGAGACCCGCCCAGGAGTGCCGCTTCAGAAAGGCTTGGTGACCTACTCTGGTGAGACAGCGGCCCACGCGTCCTGTGCACGGGGGGCTCTGTGTCTGAACCAACTCGGGTGCCCGGCACCCACAGCCATGTTCTGGGGGCTTCAAGAAGTTCACAGTACAATAGAATTGAAAGAGGATTTAATTTTTCTCTGAGCTTTTTGAAGACCCTGTGTGTGTGTGTGTGTGTGCGCGCGCGCGCGCGCACACACATACACTCAGAAAGATTATTAACCCAGTTTACGAGATTCTCCTATCATTATTACCTAACAGCTTTTTCTTTTTCAATACTTGAAGGAAATGGGAAAGGAAGTTTAATTTTTCACAAAGGGAAAAATTGATGAACAGGTGTTTTGAAGAGCAGCAATAAATCATTCGAAAACAAGAACTGCCTCTTGTGAGGGGGATCTTATCCGCTGGCCCGCCCTCAATTACATGAATCAAAGAGATAGATGTGAGTCCAAGCCCCTGCGCGCACACTCGCGCACACCCCCACACAGGGTCCCATGGCTGGCAAAATCATGAACCGTGCTCCTGCGGGGGCTTTGTGGACAGGTCGGGCAGAGGCACGGAAGGACCCCCAGAGACCGCAGGGCCGAGGCATCCGCTTGCCAGGCAGGAAGCAATCCCCACCATAAACCTCCCCCCAGCAGCCTGTAAAGCCCCCCACCCCCACCCCCATCCCCAGCCAAGCCCGGGAGGCCCAGGCTGTGGTTAACAGCTGGACTGCAGCCAGTGGGCTTCCCTCAGTCTTCCTGAAAGGGCAGTGGGGGTGGGGGTGTCCCCCTAACCCCCTTAAACTGCCAAACTCACTGCCATGGAGCCGATTCGGACCCCGGGTGACCCTGCAGGACTGGGAGAACTGCCCCTGCGGGCTTTCTGAGACGGTGCCTGTCCCTCCCTCGGAGCAGTGCATGGCTTTGAACTGCTCACCTTGCAGTTAGCAGCCCCATGCGGGGACCGTCAACGTAGATGAGGGTGTTTGCTCCTGACCGGCAGGCGTGGGGACGGCCCCCATCTCCCGTGCACCCGGTCCCCAGCACCCGCCCTGCCCGCAGTGCCGGAGGCGTGGCGTTTACAGCGTGTTTCTGCAGGAGCACATCAAATGGGGAGCAAAAGGGGGAGGGGGGCCCCGTGTCTTTAGAGAAACCTTGGTTTGGGGTTTAAAGTACCCAAACCCCCAGACAGGTGCCTCTCTCCATTCACAGTCGAGAAGAAGCCTGGTGGCATAGTGGATTATGTGCGGGGCTGCCCATGGCTAGGTCAATAGTTCAAAACCACCAGGCACTGTTGGCACCTCGCGCTTTAACTATGGGCTCGCCAGGGCCCCGTGTTGTGCACCCCAAAAGAGTCTCAGCGTCTCTGAGACCACAGGGGCAGTTCTCCCCCCCCACCCCCCTTGCAATGTCTCTGTGAGTCGGAGTCAACGTGCTCACAGCAGGTGAGTTCTGAGTGTGGGATTCATGACACATATAACAGTTAAGAGTGTCTCTTTAAGGCCTTCCAGTACCTGGACTGGCCTAAACAAATCGAGGGTAAGTGACAATCATCATTATTATAAGAGTCTTGGAATCCTGATGGCAGAGCGAGTTACAAGCCACGAACCCACTAGCCCTCTCCCAGGGAGAAAGGTGAGGCACTCTGCTTTGGTCAGCATGGACAGTCTTGGGGGGGCGGAGCTTCTACTCTGTTCTGCAGAGTCCCTGCCTGGCAGAATCCACTCAGTGCAGCGAGCGTGTCTGTGCCTCCGTTTCACAGTCCCTGGAAGTACTGCAAGCTCCCGGGGACCCTCCTGGTGGCTTGAGGCAGAGGCAGAGACTCAAGGGTGGCCGACTCTTTTGTGTTAAGAGATCTCCAGACTCTGTTTCCCTCAGTGCAGCTTTCTCCGGGCCCAGCAGTGCAGACTCGCCCAGGCCTCGAGCAGACAAAGCTGTTTGGCCTGAGTGTCTTAGGAACTGGCCTCCCCCCTCCCCTCCCCTGCTGGCCATCCGGCAGCTGTAACTGCCAATAAAGACGAGCACAGCTGGACAGAGGTGACACCCAGGGCAACTACACCAGGATGTGGTCCAGCGCATCCCTTTGTGAGGGCGGCTGCCCAGTGGAGCGGGGATCCCTGGGGGAGCTGAGTGAGGAGGGGGTGCTTGGGTACTAGTAGGTGGGGACAGTGACTGCCCGTCACCAGGGATAGCAGGTACCCAGTTGGGGCTGGGTGGTGCAGAAGTGCCGACCCCTACTTGTCATTCCTCTGCCCTGGTCGCTGCTAGGACGCCAGCCGGTGGGTGGGTGGTCAGATCCCTGGCAAGGGCCACACAGACCGTCCCCGCCCTTCCCTCCTCCAGCGGAGAGCGAGGTCCTGACAGTCCAAATGTTGGAAGTAATTGGATTCTAAATCCTAATTCATCTGTAAAGTATTCGGTGATTAAATTAGCCTAATAGATATTATTTCTTCCCTGGCTGCATAATTTTGCCCTGATTGGATCACAGTGACACTGAGGTACCCCCCC
>PVJH01022015.1:0-37473 GCA_004026705.1 Nesogale talazaci | reverse complement strand
TTCAAATCCAGCAGCAAGGCTGGGCCTCCTACTCCCACCACCAGAGGGCAGTGATGCCCCAAAAACCAAAAAAAAAAAAAAGGTCTGATTTGTAGCAGGTTGGGGACAGGTTTTGCCACTATGACAATGCAGCCGTCTCAGTGTGCCAGATTTTGGCACAAAACAGCATTCTTTCTTGCCCCACACAACTTACTCACTTGACCTCCCTCTGTGGGACTTCTTTTTGTTTTCTCTAATAAAGAGGGACACGAAAGGACAGCGATTTGATGACGTAAAAGAGGTAAAAAAAACAACAACAAGGGAGGCACTGTCAGACAGCCCAACAGATAAGTTTGAAAACTGGAATGGAATCGCAGATTTGGCAAATGCATTAATATTAAGTGTAGACTGAGCACCGGTGACGTAGTGGTTGTGCGAAGGACTGCAGCCCACTGGGTTGGAGGTTCAAATCCAGCAGCAAGGCTGGGCCTCCTCCTCCCACCACCAGAAGACAGTGATGCCCCAAAAACATTTTATATTTATATATATATATATATATATACACACACACACACACACACACACACTAAACCAGCGAGGTTACCAGTTCAGACCCATCTGATGCTCCTCCCAAGAAAGATGATGCTTCTATAAAATTTTCAAAGCATCAGAAACCCTATATAGGATCACTGTGGGTGGGAAGCATCTCGATGTCAGTGGGGTTTGGGTTTTTGTTTTCTTTTCAGTACCTAGGTTCGTGTAAACATCACTTCAGGAGAGCTACAGAACTGTTCACCACCACCAGTGGAAGCCTCTTATAGTTCGAATTCACATTCCTTTTCCCTGGCAAACACAACCCCCTCACTGCCTCTCTAATTTTGCTATTTAGAACATGTTATTTAAAGTGAGACCCACAGCGTGACACCTTTCCATATTAGCCTAGTTTGCTAAGCCTACTGCCCTTGAGTTCCTTTTAGATTACTTTGTGGATGGATAGCTTGTTCCTTTTTACTGTTGAATAGTGTTCCATTGTTTGGTTTCACTGCTCACTCACGGAAAGGCATTTGGGTTATGTCCATTTTTATTCTGTTACAAGTAGAGCTTCTGTGGACACCACATACAGGTTTTTGGTGAACATAAGCTTTTATCTCTGTGGGATAAATGACCAGAAGTTCGTTTCCTGAGCCATGTGGTTAAATGCATGTTTAGTTTTATAAGAAGGAAAGTACCTATTTTCTGGAGGGGGAGTCCCATTTTACAGTATTATTTGAAAAATCCAGTTTCCCCACATCCTTACCAACATTTGGTATTAATTGCTTTTTTGTTGTTTTCTTTTAGCTGTTCCAATAAGTGTGTGGCCAATACCTCATTGTGGGTTTAATCTGCATGCCCTAACTACTAACAATGGCTTAAATCTGACAACAATTATGGGTGTGGCCCAGACTCCGGCAGTGTTTCTTTCTGTTGAACACAGTGTCAGTGTGTGTGGGAACGAACTCTTCGGCACCGGCACCAAACAACAATGAGGGGTCGTAGTAATTAATATTGAGAGACTTTATATGTACTTAGCTTCCATTCATCTTTCTTCTTTAGTAAAACATTCATCCTTTTCACCATTTTCTAATTGTAGTTTTTTTAACCAATATGTCTTTGGACTTATTTTTATGTCAGATATTTGGTTTGTGGATATTCTTTTGGGGGGGTATTACTGCCCCCTGGTGGGAATAGGAAGCCCAGTTTTGCTCCTGGAGAGCTGCTGCTGGATTTGAACTGTCAACCCTGTGGGTTGTAGTCCCATGCACAACCACTGCACCACTGGGGCTCAGCCCTCTTTTCATTCTTTTAATGGGTCTTCCCTAGCAGAGATTTTGTTTGTTTGTTTGTTTGTTTTTGGGCATCACTGCTCTCCGGTGGTGGGAGTAGGAGGCCCAGCCCCACTGCTGGAATTGAACCTCCGTCCCAGTGGGCCGCAGTCCCGCGCACAACCACTACGCCACCGGGGCTCAGCCCCAGAGATTTTTATAAAATCGATTTTATCCTTTTTTTTCCTTTTACTGGTTGTTCTTGCTCTGCCTTAAGATCTCTTTGTAACAGAGTTATAAAAAGAAATCAGAGGACTGAGCCCTGGTGGCATAGAGGTTGTGCACAGGACTGCAGCCTCCTGGGCTGGCGGTTCAAATCCAGCAGCAGCTCTACAGGAGCAAGGCTGGGCCTCCTACTCCCACCAGAGGGCAGTGATGTTCCAAAAAACAAAAATAAATAAATAAAAAGGAATCAGAAGTGTTTTTATCCTTTTGACTGAAATTTGAAACATCTAGGTTTATACTGCACAGGTCAACAGCGCATGGTCTCATTGCCCAAAGCATCTCAAGCCAAAGGAACGGCTATGGTGACCACGGGCACCTACACAGGGGAAATAGACGATGGCCCTTTTTTGCTCGTGAACGCAGCCCGTTCCCCTGCAGCCATCCCGCAATGAGTGTGCACACAAGTGTTGGGGAGATCTGGGAAACAGGCTTGGGTGGGCCCCACGTATTGGTGGTTGGTACTGGAGTCCGGAGTACGTTGAGAGTTGGGAAGACATGAGATTAGCTCGGGAGTTAAGGGTTGCTGATCACCTGAGTTGAAATGTTGACAACTGGCATTACTTGGTAATGGACAGGACCGGAGGTGAGAGGGTTGAAGGAGGGGAAGGATTCAGAGTTGAGGTTGAGTAAAATTGGAGATTGCAGAGCCGAGAACATGGAGTTTGTCAGGCAGAAGCATTGGGTGGTGGTGAACACCAGGAGCAAGTTCTGGGTTGCTTTGGGCCCTGGGCGGTTGTGCTGGGCATTGCCAGAGTGACCCCCGTTGGTGAGGTTCACTAAGAGGACTCTGGCTTTGACGTCTAGCAATAGATAGGAAGCAAAATCAACAAGGAGACGGCTCCTGGCAAAGGCCTAGAGATCAATTTTATGAGCGTCCTCTCACAAGAGAGTCGCTCTGGGCACACTTAATTCTCCCCGCCACGAGCTGTGACAACATGTGAGTACTAGCAAGAGAAGGGCAGTGTCCTCAGGTCCAGGCGCGCACACACAGTGATTTTCCAGGAAATGCAGCACGTCACCAAGTTCCTGCTCTTTTGTAGCACTTCCTCTACATGTCATGCAAGTCAGTAAGTCAGCCCTGTCAAGCAGAGTTGTACACTTAGCACCAGTTTCGTTTGTCATAGAACATGGGTACATTCTATTGACTAGGTAGTCCTCAGCTAACCGTCTCCAGGAACTGCTTCATGGCCTGGTTTTCAAACGGCAAAGGAGCCCTAGAACCCGACACGTGAAAAGGAGGCAGGCCAGTCTTTCTCACCATGTACTAGTGGACACGTGGACACACATGTCTTCCCTGTGTAGTGCACACATGTAGAAGCGCACTGCCCATTTCTTGAATGACTGATTTAAGGAGTGCACCGACATCTTTATTATGATTTTTGTTTGTTTTTGTTTTTTTGGGCATCACTGCCCTTAGGTGGTGGGAATAAGAGGCCCAGCCTTTGCTCTGTGGAGCTGGAATGGAACCTCCATCCCAGTGGGCCGCAGTCCCGCGTACAACCACTACGCCACCGGGGCTCAGCCCGACATCTTTATTATGAAGGAAACTTGAAAACTAAAAGGAGATGGAATCCTGAAGCATTTTATGTAAGCTCCCTATGTTGCTCCGTGTCATTTTGTTAAGCCGGTCTGTGTCAGTTTTGTTCACCTGGCACTCACTATGGGCACTCACTAGACATGGGCTAACTGGGTACAATTCTGGAGGTGAGGTCCCCTTAAAGGTTCGAGTTGTAGGAATGTGAAGTGTAAGTGCATGAAGATTTCAGTTACTTAGTCCTCACTGGACACTGGGAGTTGCACAGTATTTTAACCTCCTTTAGTTCCAACCTCCAACTTAGATTCAGATTTTTAATAAGTATATCGAACACCAGAAAGATGTCAACAGTGGCATAAAAATAATACTTAGATGCGCATCCGCCAGCATTAGAAATAGCATAATACAGGCTGAGCCCCGGTGGCGTCGTGGTTGTGCGCGGGACTGCAGCCCACTGAGATGGAGGTTCAATTCCAGCAGTGGGGCTGGGCCTCCTCCTCCCACCACCTAAGAGCAGTGATGCCAAAAAACAAAACAAAAAAGAAAAATAGCGTAATACCCATCATCCCTTTGCCCTGCCATAATCGCCAGTCTTTTTTTTAATGTTTTTTTTTTAGGCATCACTGCCCTCAGGTGGTGGGAGTAGGAGGCCCAGCCTTTGCTCCTGGGAGCTGGAATTGAACCTCCATCCCACTGGGCCGCAGTCCCGCGCACAACCACTACGCCACCAGGGCTCAGCCTAATCGCCAGTCTTTATCACCACCCCAAGCATGTGTCATTGCACACTCACCATTCTCTTGTCTCTTTCTTCCAATTCTATTACATGTTTGTCCCCAGAGTGATTGATTGAGATCTGTTTTAAAATTGTATGTGTGAGTCAGAAAGTCTTGCTCCTGGGGTTCCAGTCCTTCCGGGCACAGGCTTCTCCAAGCGAAGCAGACCTGAGGGGGCCGCTGCCCGCGGGAAGTAGACGAGGGCTCCCAGGATGCCTCAGGAGAAAGTCCAAACCAAAGAATGATTGCAGAGCGAATCTCCTCAACGTGTTAATCCATAAGCTCAGAAGATTATGGGAACTGTTTTCTGGGATTCCAAAGGGGATCATCATCTTGATAGATCTTTTAAAAAGACACAGAGCTATCCCATGGCCTTATTAGGAAGAGAGTTTAAGAAAATGGGAAAGTGCGTTGGTGAGAAGCAGGCCTAGAAAGTTGCACCGCGGAATTTCCCCATCACACCGCTGCGTCTGTTCATTCTTTCAGGGCCTGTCAAGAGTAGTTCCAGGCTGGGCCAGGAGACTACCGCAGAGACGTCTCATCTCTCCACCCGACCACCCTGATCTGGCCCCTCAGACTTCTTTTTGGTCCCCGAAGTCAATGAGCATGTTTTGGGCCCCTCTTGAGGTGCTGTAAATAAAGCACAGAAATTCTCCAGGGGAGAATTGGAGCACTGGACCCCCTGCTTTTAGGGAAGGCTGGGTTGAGAAACCGTAGTTTCACATTGTTCTTTTCATAAGCGTTCCCGTGATTTCATCACTGTAATTTTGACTTCTCCTTATATACATCATTCCAGCATGAGCATTCTTGTTTCCCAGGGTACAGACAGACGTGTTTCCGTATCAAAGTTCTAAGTGTTCCTTCATGTATATGTCTTAGATACTAGTCCTGCGTCCGTGTTACAGTGTGCCAATAGTACCGTCCCCGGTGGGACTGACCATCTCACGTTTTTCTCCTTTTCAAGAGTGCCGGGACCATGCTGCGAAGAACGGCGAGGTTGACTGCCAGGGCCCGTCGGGTGAGTGAGTCCTGGCTGCCTTGAACACTCTGTGCACTCTCTGCCTGTCTGGGGGGTGGGGGTGGGGGGTATCTTGGTTTCCGCTGGAGTCAGAGTACGCAGGATGAGACGCCGTGCGCAGAGCACCAGCGTCCCAGAGGTGCTCAGTGTCCTCACCTCCATTTCCCTGCCGTCCACTTCACCCCCAGCCGCCCTCACAATCTTCACGTGAAAGAAAAGTCTCCCTGGAGAAGTTGTGTCTGAGAATGGCCCTGTGATCAGGGAATCCTTTCCTTTCTTTGTTTTTCGTTCCAATTTACCATGACCATGGCTTTAGGTGGGTTCATAGTTACCACCCATTAAAGAAATATCTAAAAGAAACATGCTCGGCCAGTTGCGTCCTCTTGCCAGCAGTTGGCCAGCACGCCCTCCCAGGGGCACAGAGACGCAACACTCCGCGATGACTCATCAGTCCTAACAGTTAGCGTTTGTGGAGGGTTCTCTCATGCCCGGCTTCCTCCCACTTAATCCTTGTGGACAGGCCAGGAGACAGATGGTAGCCCTGTTCCACAGATTTCGAGCCTGGACAGACTGAGCAGCTTACAAGGTCACAGGCTATGAAGTTGCGGAGCCCTGACCGAACTGTCTCCCCTCAGCGCCTGTGGCTTTGACCACTCTGCACTGGGTCGCATCGCCTGGTCCATGTTTGTAAGACCCACATGGTTCCCAGGACTGTTATGAGTGGAGGGGGGGCGGGGTAGCAGCACCCAACCTGGGTCCAGAAGGCCTCACCCAGAGCCACGGCCTGAAGGTTAACATCAGAGGCAGCGCATTTAGATCTCCTGCAGAAGGAGCCCTTCCATGGGAGGTCATGACAAACCTCTGAATATAAACTAAAATCGAAGTAAGAACCAACAGAGAGGTGGGCTCTGGCCCCGAGCCACCATCTGAAAGGACAAACATGCCTCCATCTGCAGTACCAAAGAAGAAAAATATCTGGAGGTCAGACTGTGGAGAGATGTCAGTGAGAAAAAATGCTGTGGTTTTTATAGTTTGTCTCAAAGTGACCTTCTTGATTGACTCACCAATGCTGTTCTTTCAAGAATGGCGCATGATGTTCATTCTGGAACTGTGCAGAGGCAATTGTGGGCGTGGTTGTTTTTCCTGGAAACAACAAACGAGCTGGCTAGTGCCATGTATTACACTAATAAGTAAGGAATCCATTTTGCTAGCTTTAATTTGCTACAGAAAGCATAACTTAAAAAAAAAAATCACTAGCTCAGTACGGTAACAGCGCCACCTTGTGGCCCATAAATAGCTTCACCAGTACTTTGTAAAGAAACAGGATGCTTTCTTTCCAATAGACTGCTCGAGACTATTCAGGATGCTAATGCTGAGGTCACAAGGCCTAATCGGTAGCTTACCACAGCAGAAGTGGAGGGTGTGTGTGTGTGTTTCTGTTGCTCAATTTCCAGTGTGGTCTGCAGCCGAGGTGCAGAGTAGATGTAGGGATGAAGTTTCACCATCTTGGGATATCATCTTTCGAGCTGGTCCCAGCAGGGGAAGAGTCAACTGAAGACCACTCTTCCCTGCCTGTGACTGCACATGCCACAATGATTTCCACTCATGACTCATTTGCGCCACTTGGGGCCCCGCCCATCTGCAAAGAAGGCTGGGAAATGTACAGGAGGATTTGGGTCTTTGGTGAGCACTGCTCTCTGCCAAAGAGTTCATCTGCAGTTATATTCTACTACATGACCCGGTCACTCTCTATTGGAATCTCTGAGTACCCATTATGTATGATACATGAAGGACTTGGAAAAGGAGGTTCAGAGATGCATCGGATGTGTTCCTCTGTCTCTCACGTCCGTGTGGCCTCCGGTGGAAACAGACTTACATCGAGCATGATGAAATTAAAATAACAGAAAACTTAGCATCACACAGCCCAGTTTTCATTCTGGTTCCACCATCTACTCACGCGGTGGCTGTAGACAAAACTACTTCCTTGAGTTTCAGTGTCTCCTGTTAATAAGACAGGAATGGTGATGTTCTAGGATTCCTGGCTAAAAAACGAAGGACATACACATGAAGCACTACAGTGATTAGTACCTGTTCACAAAACGCAATCATATAATTCAAGGAAGAATGCTGTCGTGCACTGTCAACAGAGAGCACGACAGTCATGGTTTTGGACTGACGGTGTCTGGCACATCTTCACAAGGCTGAAGAATGGGTAAGAAGCAAAGAGGGAGAGAGGGGGGTTGAGTTAGAAGAAACAGAAGTCTTGTGGCTGTGTCCCCCCATGCCAGTCAGTGCCAGCCCATGGTGAGGGACCTGGAGGGCAGAGCAGATCTGCCCCGTTGCGCTTCCCAGCTTGTGGTCTTCCTGAGGAAGGCCGGCGCCTGGTGAGCAGCCGTGCTGAAGATGGCATGTTTTCACCGGATCCACTGACTGTAGAGCTTACGAAGGCATGGAGACAGGGAAGTTGACGCGGCCTTAATTGCCACGCCGAGGAACCTGAGCCGGCTCTGACCTCCCTCGGGAGCCACCAGCGTTTGCTGATTCCCTGAAGGTGAGGCCCCTGAGTGAGGAAGGCAGGCGACAGTGTAGTCGAGGAGGGCTGGAGGTGCACGGCCAAGGAGACCACCGAGAAGGGGGCCATGACGCTCAACGTGTGCGGACGTCGACCATGCATGGGGTTTACAGTCTTCTCAAAGTGGGCGTAAGTGTTGTACCATTTTTGCGTTCAAGAAGCTGCTTGGCGAGACCAAGTATACATACAAGCTGCTTTCCTCTTGGTGATTTTGCAAGCAATTCCTCACATTCCTGTTCTCCTTGCACTGGTTTCTTTCCCGTTGACAGCTGTGAAAGGCTTGCTAGACGTGTGCTCAGTCCGGGTCCGCTGCCTGGCCTTCCTGGATCTGGCCTCTCCCTCCCCCGTGTGCAGGGGTTCTGGGTGCAGGGCTGTGAGTTGCCTGTAGTACTATCGACTTGGTTGTACCCGTCACGTAGTCCTTCACTACGGGGCTTTAGTCTCGGGCTCACCAGTGGGAAAACTGTCGCAGAGTGTCCTTAGATGAGAACTCCTAACTCTTAAATAGCGAGGGGACATTGAGGCGACTGCGGATCGCGGGACCTGAGGCCTGTGCGCCGCCCTGGCAGGAGTCTTGTTTGGTTGTTGATGGCTCGCTAAGGCCCCGAACAGTCTCTGAGCAGAATGGTTTGCTTCCATCTGGGGCAGAGCCCTGATGTGGCGACAACCGAGGAAGCGGGAGCGGACTTAGAGTATGACTAATGTGATTGGACTTGCAGAATTATAAATAGCAACGCTTCCTTTTCCATAGAAATAAAATGCGTGTGAGTGGCGCTCCCCCACTGTTGGCTACCTGGCTTACATGCCTGGTGTTGGAGCAAGTCATTCCGGAACACTAAAGCAGCGAGTTTCTTTTCTAGCTGAACCACGGACGTTTCTTGCACGCGGGCACCCCAGCACCCCAGAGCCTTGCCGCCCGCCTAGATGACCCGGCTCCCGGTGAGAGCGCCAGAGCTCTTTCCCGCACCCGAGAGGGCGACCCGGTGAGTGGCTCCCGCGTGCCGGGCTTTTCTCAGGGGTGCTGGGAGCTCACTTCCTCTGGGGACCTGCAGCCCAGACCAACGAAACCCACGTACCTCGGTCGGAGGGGCAGTGTGGCTGAGGCAGCGCTCTGGGGCCCAGCTCTTCCCGTCCCCCGCGGGACGACAGTTGAAGGGGCACGAGGCACCGAGGTCAGGACACGTCCGTTTGTGCTCATTCTTCTCGGTGAACTCACCATCAAACCCAACTACCAAGCTCAGGCTCGTCATCGAGGGACAGCGATCCCAGAGGACAGGGCAGACTGGCCCCCGTGGGCGGAGAGACTTTATCTCTTTGGCATAGAAAGCCTCATCTTTCACCCACGAGCACCTGGTGGTTTTGAACAGCTGACCTTGTGATTAGCCAGCCACCTCGTAACCCCTCCGCCACCAGCACTCCTCATGAACTCACCACAGTACCCCCGATTTTGTTGGACACACGGTTGCTGCGCAGGTAAGGTTAGCGGTTGCCGATCCTACTTTGTGATGGGTTTGCCTCGTGCAGATATTTTAGGCTTCTGCACCATAATGGCGTCCGATGTAATTCTTCAGTTCTTCCATAAATAAATGGGTGTGACTGCGTACCAGTAAAACTGTTTACAAAACAATGGTTCCTGGCTGTCATTGGCCAACCCCCAGGATGGAGGATCCCTGAGAAATCAAAGTTCCCAGCCTGAGGTCACACACGCACAGCTAAGTGGCAGGCACGGACCCCGCTTTGCCCCTAACCGGCCTGGTCCTCTCCCACGGGTGTACCTGGGTGTCGACAAGGATCCTGACTGGTTTGCTGGGAAAAGAGGAGCGTATCTCAGGGTGAAGGCAGGAGCCCAGTAGGGTCCGGTGGTCTATTTTCCAGGTCCGGCCCCATTAGGCTACATACCACTGTCTTTGCCCTTTGCCAGCTTTGTTGCCGACCCCCGATGGCACCAGAGCTGTGTGTGTCGGTGCCAGCGTGTGAGGCTCTCCTGGCTCCTTTTCCATCCAGCCAGCCCCAGCCCCATCTCTTGGAACCGCTCCATGTTAGAATAGCTGCGTGCAAGGGAAACAGAAGCCCCAGACCCCAAACGCCGTCTCAGCACAGGTTTTGTTATTTACGACTCTAGCGTTCACCCACGCAAGCACAAAATGAAATGGAATAAATGAATGGAGTCATTGACGTGTCTTTAGGCTTCCTCTATAATTGTGGTCCTTTTATCTGCCGAGTCCTCTGGGGTTTCCATGGAAACAGCAGCTTGCAGATGATCTCGTCACATGACTGGAGCATCTCCATGCACGGCGCCCGAAGAATCCAGATGGTCTCTGGCACTGCCCCCTCTAGGGTTCGCGTTGCCGAGCAACGAGCCTGTGGTGCAGGCCAGCAGCAGCTTCCCACACACAGTGCTGACTGCAAGGCGACAGCCAGCAGGTTCTCGTGCAAGATGAGAAGTGGGAAATACCGTTAGCAGCTCTGAGACCCGGTCCCCAGCCCTGGCCCCCTCCCCTCCTGCCCGTTTAGATCCGTTTGCCTTTTCATCTCTCAGGCCAAGCACGGCGAGCAGCACGAGGGCCAGCACTACAGCATCTCCCTCCAGGACATGAAGACTGTCTTCCCCCACGGCCTGCCTCCTCGTTACGTCGCGCAGGTGCTGCACCCCAGGCTGGGGGCGGGGCACCGGATGCAGCGAGCTGGAGATGGGGTGGGGGGGCGGTCAAGTGAATCAGACTATAAAAGATGGAAGTAGCATTTGAGAATCACATAAGTGTAGCTTCTCTTTCATGGCTACCATGTTCACTACAGTCATCTTCAGCTTATTGTTTCTGTTATCCATCTTAAATCTCTCTTCCTTTCTGCTATTAGGTAAAGTATTCGAAAATCGATAATAGTCACCTGTTGGCGGGCTGAGCCCCGGTGGCGTAGTGGTTGTGCGCGGGACTGCGGCCCACTGGGACGGAGATTCAATTCCAGCAGTGGGGTTGGGCCTCCTACTCCCACCACCGGAGAGCAGTGATGCCCCCAAAACAAACAAACAAACAAAAAGACATCTGTTCGCCTTGAGTTAGTCCCCAGGTTTCTAGAAACATCGCCCTTCGGATCACTGAGTTTGACTTTCCCCTTGTTTGGGGGGGGCGGGGGGCGGCGGAGAGCACAGAGCAAGCAGTCCCCCGGTGTGTGCCAGGGCCAGGGGAGGGAAAGGGGCTCAGCCCGCCCTCGCATCCCCAAGAAGCCATGCTAGCACATCGGCTCCTAGACCAGCTTTTCCTGGGATCCCGACGAGGAGGAAAGCTGCCAGCACTGTAGGCAGTGTGCGCGTTCCTTCCCATTCTAGACAGCTAGTAGCAGGCACACCGGGGCCAGCCTGGGTGAGCCCTGCAGCGACGTGACGGCACCAGGCTGCTTCAGGGCGCTCCTTCCCCTGAGGCCAGCCAGGGGCCCCCTGTCACGGTCAGTGCACCTCGGCTTCAGGCGAGAGCTGAGCTCTCCCACTCCTCTCCCTGGCTGCGCGGCGGTGACCTGTGCGTGTGCTGGGGGGCGACTTCTCCAGGGTGGTGAGGGCTGCTCCCACCCTCTCCTGTAGCCCACGAGGGCGCTTTGTTCTGCTGTCGGTATCACGCTGTTGACGTTGGACTTTAACGGGTCAATTCCTGCCCCAAACCACTGTCAGGTCCACTCGTCCAGTACACTTGCAGACCGGTGTTGACTGTGATTAGTGGACATGGTGACAGTCTTTATTTGCAGATCTCTTCCACACTTCCCCGCTAGTCTCAATCAAATGTTTGCTGGGCAAAGGGGGGAAACGTCTGTCGATTGGTGGGGGCCCGTGGGGGATTCCTCCAAGCTGTGGGGAGCTGGCCACACCTGCTCGTGAGCCCTGGGGACTGGGCATCGTTCTCGACCAGGGATAATTAGCACGCACTGAAGGTTGGCTGTGGGTCAGGTGACCCGCTAAGTGCTTTACTGTACACGTCAATCCCAAATGACCTGTGCTGGGCACTGTCTAGATGACTTCGAGATTCCCGGAAGTCTCATTAGAGCTGGACTTCAGTCAGAGGAGCAACCAAAGGCTGAGCGCCCACCCCCTTGTCTCGTTAGGTGAAGACATTCGGCGAAGCCTGTCTGATGGTCAGGAAACCAGCCCTAGAGCTTCTGCGTCACCTGAAAAGCACCAACCTCACTCACCCGGCTGTCCGATACGTTCTCTGTATCCTTCCTGGCCGGCTGCGCCCTCGGAGCCCCGAGCTGAGCCCCGGGGGCGTAAGTGGTTGAGTGCGGAACTTCAGCCCGCGGGCTTGGTGGTTCAAATCCAGCGGTGGCTCTCAGGAGCGCCACTGGGTAGCGCCCACGACCACCAGAGGCAGTGATGCCCACAAAAAAAAAAAAAAGGCAGAGCTTGTCAGACAGGATTTTTTAGGGCTGAGCCCCGGTGGCATAGTGGTTGTGCGCGGGACTGCGGCCCACTGGGACGGAGGTTCAATTCCAGCAGTGGGGCTGGGCCTCCTACTCCCACCGCCGGAGAGCAGTGATGCCCCCCCCAAAAAAAAAAGAAAGGAGGGCCGAGCAGGGACCTAGGCAAATGCGCCCCTCCTGGTGACGTTTCCTTTAACAGCCCACGCTGCAGATGGGGAGAAGGGGACGGGGAAAACCCTCAGTCTCTGTCACGCTGTTCATTTCTGCGCAAGACAAGACTGGCTGATCGTGCATGTTCCAGACGGTAAGCACTTCCCAGCTTCACGCTTGTCAGCCACAGTGGTCCGGGGCCGGGGTCCTCTGGAGGCTGGAATTCTCCAACAGGATCTGAGAGCTGAACGAAAAGCCTGTGCCCTATGTCTCAGTGAAGTCATCCTGTCCTCATAGTGCTGGGGCCAAGAGGAATGAAGGGTGGGGGCTGAGCACCCCTCGCTTGGGTCTCCGAGGTCTCACTCCAGGCTCATGCTTCTGCTGCAGAAGTCCAGGCTCTGTCGTCATCCGCTGGCCATGGTTGAGTCCCTCAGAGCCTATGGCATGGTGCCATGTGTCCCCATCCTTGGATGGTCCCGGGGGTCTCTCTACCCCATGCCACACCCCCCACCATGGCAAGCTGTGCGCATCTGCCCTCTGACTGGGGTGTACACAGCGGCATGAGACTGAGCACATCTGAGCACAGGGCCTGCCTCGGGTAGTCCCAGCCACGCAGATTCTGAGCTGGGCCACCCTCAAAGGAGGTCTTAGGTGTATAAAGGGGCTTCAGAAAGTTCATGAGAAAAGGCTACCATCTTTTCATTCCACTTTTCCAAACAATGTTTGAAGCCCTCTTATAGGCGGAAAACTAAAGCTACTCCCCACATCGAGTATTTTGCGTGACACACGTTCTGCCTCTTCCATTTTCTTACAGTTTGCTCTGTTTCTCTCAGCTCATCGTTGGGTGAAAAATTGTAGGGATCTTATACAGTCTACCTACAACAAACAGCGCTTGGATCAACCTTTAGAGGCCTCCACCTGGCTCAAGAATTTCAAAACGTCAAATGAGCGCTTCCTGAGCCAGGTGACTGACTCCCGGATCCATAGTGCTGGGCAGCCCTCCTGAGGAGTCCCCCACCTTGTGTCCTGTGACCCCAGTTGAGAGACTGGAGGGAATCAACGTTGCCGTTGGGGTGATGGTGCCATTTTGTATTTCTCTCCTACGGTTTCTTCAAGGTGACGCCCCGCCCTGAAATGCATTTGTCCTCGGGAAGCAGAGACCACACTTTCACATTTTGTGGGGCAAGGCGGGGGGCGGGAGGGGGGAGTCCAGAACAATTCACTGACTGCCCTAAGTCCACAGCCTCCAGTCTCCTACAGACACATTTTCTTTCTTTTTTTTTTTTTGGGTGGGGGGCACCACGCTCTCTGGTGGTGGGAGTAGGAGGCCCAGCCCCACTGCTGGAATTGAACCTCCGTCCCAGTGGGCCGCAGTCCCGCGCAAAACCACGACGCCACCGGGGCTCAGCCCCTACAGACACATTTTCAACGACATCGTTTTCTCTGGGTAAAAACTTAATAAAGTCCCAGGCAGACAGACCAGAGCATATTCATTTGCAGAAAGAAGTCTCTTCCAGGGCCTGGGGCTAAAGAAGAAAGCTGGTTCCTACTACTTGGGTTTCCTCCGTCCTCACTCGGGTGGGCTGGTACTCAGGCGGTAGTAATTGGGGCTTTGGGGCTTGCTTGTAGATCAAAGTTGAAGAGAAGTATGTCTGGAACAAGCGCGAAAGCACGGAGAGGGGCAGTCCTCTGGGAGAAGTGGTTGAACAGGTAAAGGAGCCACTGCGGAGAGTGGGAGGGGTGTCCCACCCAGGGGAGGCTCTGAGCCGCCCACTGCCCATCTGTCTCCCGCCCTCTGTCACAGGGCCTCACCCGGGTGAGGAATGCCACCGATGCCGTGGGGATTGTGCTGAAAGAGCTCAGAAAGCAAAGTGCGTCGGGGGCCTTTCCCCTCCTGGTGGCAGTGGACGGAGCCAATGCTCTCTGGGGGAGGACCACCCTGAGGAAAGAGGACAAAAGCCCGGTAGGAGCACTGGGCTTCCCCCCGCCCCACCCCACATCCCCTTTCTGCTACCGTCATTTGCAGAACCGGGCTAGCCTTCAAGACCTTCCAGTCTAACCCACCACCACCACACCGATCCCAACTCGGCAGGGTCCTGCCCACCCTCGGCCTGTCTGAGATGGTCACTCCAGCACGGTCAGAAAGCCATGGCTTTGGCCAATCGAAAACGGCCAGTGAGCTCTGAGCCCGGGCTGAGGTGCGCAGCTCAGGGCGTAGATGGCTCGCCCACCCGGGCTCCCTGAACCCAGAACTTGTGGAATGCAATGTACGGTGGATAGTGTCAGACAGGCACCACTTCCCCCAGGAAACTAAGATACCCTGTTTTGAAAAGAGTATGACAGTGTTAGCCCGGGCAGGGATGGGGGAGGACACTATTCTTATCTTTGTTTTACATTTTTTCTGCCTTTCTGTTCTCTTTATTTTATTTTTGTTTTGTTGGGCATCACTGTCCTCTGGTGGTGGCAGTAGGAGGCCCAGCCTTGCCGCAGGATTTGAACCTCTAACCCAGTGGGCTGCAGTCCCGCGCACAACCACTACGCCACCGGGGCTCAGCCCTCTGTTCTCTTTCTCTTTTTAAAGCAAGGCTATGTGGTAGAGAAGACCAAGGAAGGGTAGTCTGTGATGGGGCACTTTCTCCCCTGCTGACTGTCACTTAGTCGCTAAAATGAGTGCAGCCACGTCTCTGGCTTCTTGGTCTCTCTGAGTGCACCGCCCCCCTTCCTTCCCCTCAGTGCACAGAAAGCAGCCCCTTCCCACGGGGTCAGCTCCAGGAGGCTGCACTTGTATTCAGGTTGAGGATTGTTTTGCTGGTGTTAATTGACCCTTGTCTCAGAAGCCCAGGATAAACAAATGATCTCTCTCTCTCTCCCCCTTGGCCCATGTGCAGGTAGTGCCGGAGGAAGTGGCACTTGTTCACCATCTGAGGAAAATGGTGAAGAATGATTGGGTGAGTGCTGGCGACCCTGACAGGCTTCAGGAAGAAGTGTGTTTGTGCTTTAAAGAGACTCTGCAAGTCTTTCCAATTCTCCTACCAAATCAGTGCCGAGCGCAGAGGACAGACCGCATCAAAACCTGTGTGTCGATCACTCATCTTTCCACAAGACAGGTGGAGGCTTATACAAGGCCAATTTTTGTGACTAGTGGCCTCATTTTACCTTGTCATTGTTTAAAGTATTTGCTTTGTTTTTTTATCTTCCTGTCATCTTCAGAAAAACTATTTAAGACACAGACATGCGGGCTGAGCCCCGGTGGCGTAAGTGGTTGAGTGCTGCGGACCTGGCACTTCACATCCAGCGGCGGCTCTCAGGAGCAGCGCTGGGTAGCGCCCACGACCCCCAGAGGCAGTGATGCCCCAAAAGAACCAAAAACAAACAACAACAACAACAAAAGACACCGAAATACTCTTGATGAATTTCAGGACGTAGAGCAGCTGCCCTTCAGAGGCCAATGGAGAAGGCACACCCCTGTCCTTGCTGTTTAACTGGGCCAGACCCCTCTGGGGTGCCGCCAGCCAGCCAGCCAGCCCTCCCACCCACCCTGCGATGAGGGATGGAAATGCATCTGTCCATAGTTCTTCGCTGCTTTAGTAATTCGGCTTTTCTCCTCTTTCAGCATGGAGGAGCCATTGTGTTATCGCTGAGCCAGACGGGCTCGCTCTTTAAGCCCCGGTCAGCCTACCTGCCGCAGGAACTGCTGGGAAAGGTGAGCGCAGCTGCGGCCGTTCTGTCTGCCACCACCATCACTCACTCCGCTCCTCCCCTTCCTTTCACGTCAGCCTTCACCCACACACCCAGAAGGCTGGCATTTTGCCCTCTTTATCCTCTTCCTTCTCCCTCTCTCCATGTCTCCCTACATGATAGTACAGTAACCTGCAGGTGTGCTTTCGCTGTATCTCTAAATTCTTTAATATATTTTTCTAAAAAGAATGCTACTCTGTTTTACGGCCACAGCACAATGCTCAGACTCAGGAAACTGGCCCTGGTAGGAAATGTGAACTAATCTGTAGAATTTATCCTGATTTTGCTGGTTCTCCCAATAAACACCAGACCCACTGCCAGCAAGTCCATTCTGATGCCTCGCTGCTGTCGCAGGGTTTCAGGTCTGCAGAGGACGGTGTCCTCCTCCCGCAGGCAGTGGTGAGTGAAGTCTCCGGCCGTGCTGTGGTGAGCAGGCCACACCTCCCCGGTAGTAGCACCACTGCCCTGCTCTTAAAATCGTGGAGGACACGGTGATATGCACGCTCCTGGAATCTGAACTCGAACTCGTTGCTCAGTCTTTTCAAATCTTGATATGCTTGAAGGTCTTATCAGTTCATACGTCTCAAGGTTTCATATTTCCTGATTAGATGTGTATTGATCATGGTGGCCAGAACATCCGAGAATGAGGACGTTGTCTTCTTAGTGCACTGCACCCAAAGGCACCTCAGTACAGCTTGCTTGTGATGGTGATGCTATTCTCCCTTTGCATTTAGTAAACATCTGTGGAGATAGGTTTTGAGACTAGATACACGCCTGTTGCTTGTCAAACGTTCACAAACTTTATTTCAGCATCCACCAGCTGATAATTTCCATTGTTCTAGTCATTGGGAGGTTATGGCTCAGTGAAGATTTTCCCCGCTCAGCCCTGGTCGGGAGAGGAGGTGGTCACACATCAGGCTGCAATCAGGCGCCAGCTCCTTGGCAGAAAGATGGGGTTCTTCTCCAGAAAAGACCGACCGTTTCACGGGAAGTGGGGGGGGTGAGCTGGCACCATGGACTGAAGTAGAAAGAAAATGTTTTGAAAATGATGAAGGTGGGCTGAGCCCCGGTGGCGTCGTGGTTGTGCGCAGGACTGCGGCCCACTGGGACGGAGGTTCAATTCCAGCAGTTGGGCTGGGCCTCCTACGCCCACCACCGGAGAGCAGTGATGCCCCCCCCCCCAAAAAAAAAAAAAGAAAGAAAAGAAAGTGATGAAGGCGGCATGTGCAAATGTGCTTGACGCAATGGGTGGACTGTGAGAAGAGCTGTAAGAACCCCCAATAAAACGACTACCAAAGAGAGCATCACTTCAGGAGCCTCGCGGGCCAGTTCTACCCTGGCCTGCGGGGTCATCATGCGTTAGCATCTACTTGATGGCAGTGAGTTTGGTTTTAATTTTTTCATTTCTTTTCCATGTTCCACTTTCATAGATTTTCTTAACGACACGATACTCCGTCATACGGCCACTGCACAATGCTCAGTCTTCTGTACTCTCTCCCTTCTGTTTGCTTGTTTAAGCCTGTCAGTCAGTCGTCAGTGTCAACGTGCGGATTCCTAATGTCACGGACTTCATTTATTGGTGCTCAGAGGTGGCAAGCAGGAGCCCTTGTGCTCGCCCCGCCTGCCCCTGCCGCGCCTCTTCCCCTCCCTCCTGCCCGGAGCCCCTCCTCCCACAGAACCTTCCAGACTCACCGTGCACTCTCCAGGCCCCACCCAGTCCGGGCTTGGCTGTTGATCCAGGGAGCCAAAGTTCGTTTTAAAAGAAAAAGGCAGGGGCTGAGCCCTGGTGGCGTAGTGGTTGTGCGCAGGACTGCGGCCCACTGGGATGGAGGTTCAATTCCGGCTCCCAGGAGCAAAGGCTGGGCCTCCTACTCCCACCACCTGAGGGCAGTGATGCCCAAAAAACAAAAAGAAAAGAAAAAGGCATTTAAAAACCAAGACGTCACTGCTACTGAGGCCCTCTCAGCAGAGCTAGTGACGGTTCCCTGTGCATCATCCTTGCGCGTCTGTCTGCTGCAGGCTAGCACGGAGAGTGGCTCGGCACCCCTCGCCGCCGAGGGGCCTGCCCGCTCTCATCCCCCTGCGCGCTCAGCCCGAAGACAGGCTCAAAGCCAGGTCGGAATCACAACGGACTCTGAAGAGGAGGCCTCTCAATCACCAAATTGCACCGTTGCAAAAATGATATTCATTTTATCCCTTTAGCCTCATAATCTGTAGCCCGGGTACCCTGTTTAGAAATTGTGTTTTGGGCTGAGCCCCGGTGGCGTAGTGGTTGAGTGCGGGACTGCGGCCCACTGGGTTGGCGGTTCAAATCCAGCAGCAGCTCTCCAGGAGTAAGGCTGGGTAGCTCCCACAACCACCAGAGGGCAGTGATGCCCACCCCCCCAAAAAAAAAAAAAACAGAAATTGTGTTTGTTCCATCAGTGTTTGCTCCTTCAGTGGCAAGCTTGAAATTTGAAGAATAGATGTATTCGTTTTTGTTTCTCCTTTATTATGGTATTTTGTTGTAATTGTTACTGCTGGTACTGTGCTTCGTTGCTAAGTTAAACCTTAGGGCTCTCTCTGTAAAGAATCACATGTAGTAAGGGGAGGGTTCTGGAATGCCACCACCCCTCCCTCTGGATGAACACTACTGACAGCAGGGGCTCATCCTTGTCTTGAGTTGAGACTGACCGAGAGTCGGGCTGATTTGGAGCGAGCATAGTTTGACTTGCATCAGTAGGGACAAGGACATTTATTACTCAGGAAAGTGCTATCTCCTTAAACAGAGAAAGCAAACGAAGAGGCGACACAGAAGCAGGGCTTTTCTGGGACTTAGTTGGGGGCGGAAGTAGCCAGCCAACCCCTCAATTCTGAAGTGTCTCCATAATGTGGTTCTGGTGGAGTCTTAACATCCCAGGGTCAGACAGAGGGCAGGGATTAGTCCTTGTGCATGGCCCTGGATTTGGTTGGAGCTGGTTCAGAGGTCTGTTGGAAGGTAGAAGGGAAGGGTATTTAAAGCCTCTGGCTGGGGAGGCATGGTCTAAGATATTGGTAGACCCCATTGGCTGAAGCGAGCCCACCTGGTGGAGGGCGGGGTGGGGCCTGAATTGTAGCCTGCCCACGGAAAGGGTCCTCATAGAGGGGGACAGCCTCACAGCAGTGTGTGTCCATGGAGCTGACAGCCTGGAGACCATTCTCAAGCTTCCTTCAGGTCCTGGTGGGTTGGAATGGAGGCCACGACCACAGGTTTTGACTGCCTGGGACACAGCCTGCCGGCCGTGGGCACCATCCCTTGGGAACAGGATTTGTATGCCTCCGCAGAGCAGCAGTAACCGGAGGCCGGCGCAGGGCAGGGGCT
Organism: Nesogale talazaci; assembly: GCA_004026705.1. Lineage (NCBI taxonomy): Eukaryota > Metazoa > Chordata > Mammalia > Afrosoricida > Tenrecidae > Nesogale > Nesogale talazaci. Next base: position 17,878 of record PVJH01022015.1, on the reverse strand, counting down.
GCTCTGCTGGTGAGTCATGGAGCTCAAGTTGTCTGTCCTTTGTCCCTCCAGGAAGGCTTTGACGCCCTGGACCCCTTTATCCCCATCCTGGTCTCCAACTACAACCCCAAAGAGTGGGAAAGCTGTATTCAATATTATTTGGAGAACAAGTGGCTTCAGCATGAGAAAGGTCAGGTTTGCTTGTGTTTTCTTTCTTTCAGGGCTCTGTGCTCTGACTCAGAGCCTCGGTTCTTTTTACCACTGTACTTATTTCTGGTTAATTAAATGGTATAAGAAGGGGGTGGGCAAGAAGTGCGGGACAGGTAGATCTCTAGGGACAGTAAGGAGATAGGAGCACGGCGGGGGAGGATGGGCCTCAGAGAGGCGCTAACAACCTGGAGTGCGCAGAGAGAGTGCTCTGAGATGGGTTGTGGGATGACTGCACGACTCTTAATGAAACTGAACAATTAAATCATATGATATGTGAAGTACATGCCAAGAAAGCTTTTGGTTTTTTAAAAATTTTTTTTTTGCGGCATCGCTGCCCTCTGGTGGTGGGAGTAGGAGGCCCAGCCTTGCTGCTGGATTTGAACCTCCAACCCAGTGGGCCGTAGTCCCACGCACTACCACTACGCCACCGGGGCTCAGCCCAAGCTTCTATTTTTTTAAAAAGAGGGGTTTAACTTACCAGAGAGATTCTATCCCTCCCCAAATTGTCCTCTTCACCCCAAATAAAATGCTCATCCTGAAGGGGGGGCCAGGCCAGACCCAGCTGCAGGGCAGTGTTCAGCGTTCTCACGGTCGCTGTCTTCCTTCATCCAGCACACTTTGAATGCCAGGTGTCCCGGGGTATCCACACACAACATTCCCTACTGTGTGCAGGCTACAGGTGAGGTCCACAGTTCAAACCACCCAGCCCTCCTCAGGAGAAGGGCGACTTTGCTACTCTGATGAAGAGTGGCTTGGGAACCCCAGGACACTGCGCTCTGCCCTCCAGTCTCGCCAAGTCGGCACCCACTCCATGGCAGCCAGGTGGAGTTGTGGGAGAGGCCGGGCAGATGCTTGCCACAGCTGTCTGTGTGTCAGCGAGGGTGGGCGGCAAGGCTCTTAAAGGACAAGGTCATTGTTGACGTCAAGCGCAAGCATGCCCCCTCTTCACTCCTGCCCGGCCCTCGCCTGTGGACATGAGCGAGGCTGCAAGAGAAAGCCGACCTGTCAGCTGGCACTAAAGTGGGTTGCCAAAGGGTGGGGAGACAAGTGCAGACGAAGCTGCAGCGTGGTGGGGTTAGGGAGACAAAGGGAGCAACACCCGCGGGGCGGGGAGCTTGCACAAAGCCCCAAAGTCTAGACGGTGCTCCGGGCCCGGGGGAGAGACAGAACGGGGGGATTCTCCATCGGGGAAAGCCCTTTGACGGATGAAGGCTCTGGCAACCCCTCTCTTGGGGGCGGGCAGCCGCCTGGGTTTCGCCAGGCCTCTGGCTGCAGAGCGTGTGGGAAGTAGACATGCAGCCCTGGGACTCACCACTGTCCGTCTGACCCCTGCAGCGCACACGGAAGACGGGCTGAAGGAGCTGCTGTTCCTGAGTAACGCAAACCCCGAGCAGCTGGAGCGGCTCTGTGCCTACCTCTAGCACCTGAGGAAGCCCGTGGAGCGGACGGCGGCTCCGGGCCCTGACTGCCATCCCACTGAGATGGGCTTGCTCCTGCCCACGAACCCGGTGCCCGCGTGCGGCTTTCCAACGTACTCATGGCTTCCTTTCTGTAATAAAGGCGAGCAGCTTTTGTAAAGGGTGTTGTTCCGTTCTCGACATGAAGACAAGCATCCTTGTGTCACAGGTAAAAAAAAACGTAGTCCTACACAAGTTTTCAGGAGTCCTGTTTTCCAGACCACACAATCCCAGCGATCAAGATGCACAGCTTAAGTTCTCCTTCCCAGACCCCCTCCACACCCCTCCCTCCCTTGCTCCTCCCCTCCTCTTCCCCAGGGTCCCTGAGAGCTGTCACAGGAGTCCTGGAGTTTTCACGAGAACTAGCTGAACAGCTCTGCGCACACACTGTGTCGCCCACGTCCTCTGCCCGGCTGCAGGATGCTGTGCCCCCTTGGGGGACCGGGAGGGTCGCCCAAAGGCTCAGCGTGTCATTCCCTGCGACGACCACCCTGCGCCAGGTCGGCGTGTCGTCTCACGAACCGGCCCCCTGCCCAGACCTGCCCCATGAGATGGCTCTACCATGGGGCTCCCAGACTTCGTGCAAAGTTCCATGGGACCTGTAGCTTTCCATGAACTGCTCGGAGCCCCCCAGATGTTTTAGGGACTCTTACTCTGTCTCCTCCACAGAACGATGCAGGAGTTTGGGGAGGGTTGTATCTGTAGTATCTGTAAAGTGCTGAATGCTGTTGCCCCGTCACCCCGTCGGTGGCAACTCCGTCCGTCCCTCAAAGGTGTCCCCAGGCTCCACTCCACCGCGGTGGCCGCTGGTACTTGGAGTGCCTCCCAGCCTTATCAGAGCCCTTCTGGGATGCAGGGTGAATGGGTCACGTCAGCACTTTCAGGGGTAGATCAGCAGGCCTTTCTGCCAAGCCTGTCTTCGTTGCAGCAGCACTGAGGCTTGTCACCAAAGGCGGCCCGACCGGTGCCTCAGTTCCCACGGCATAGCTGCCCCTGTCAGAGCAACACCTCCTAGGTGCCTGGTGAATGCCAGTCCTTACCTTTATAACCTAGACGTCACAATGCTTTGAGAATCACTGTAAGGGCCATACATCTGAGTCATCCTTTTTTCTCAGCTTGATTCCTTGCCTTCTGAGCCCCCTTCAGGGTTCTTTATCAGTATTTGCACTCCTGACCTCCTCCCCCGTCACCGATATTGGTGGGCATGTAATGCGTCAGGTTAGCTAGACTGATGCTGTAACACCAAGACCCCAAACACTGCACGCTGACAGACTGCTTTAACATGCTCCCACAGAGGGAAAGGCTGAGTCCACGGAACCAGTGTATCTCTGCCCTCTCTGCTTCTCTGGTTGACCTTTGATGGACACGCTGGTCATGTTGGGCCGTCATCACTTTAGAGTCACCTGAATGCTCAAGTCTAATTCCTGCTCTCCGTCGATAGTGCCCCCACCTGCAGTCCCCACACTCACCCCTCTGGCTTGATTGGCAGCTTGCCGGGCCTCCCTCCACTTCATCTGTGAAGGTGAGCTTGCTGAACCCAGACTGTCAAGGCATTCGAGTCAGAGACTCCGTTTTTAAAATTTGCTTTGTCAAGTACATGGTACAATATTCAAATCATACTATAAGACCAACATTAAGAGTCAGTTGGATTCCTTTACATTAACAAAGAAAACTTAGAAAGTAATGCCAGTTACAATAGCCCCCCCCCCAAATGAAATGTTTAGGAATAAATTAACGAGAAAAGCAAAAGGTAAACCCAGCGAGACCAGCCGTCGAAGGTGGAATACGTAAGTGGGGGAATGTACTATACTCATGCATAGGAAGTTATCATTGTGTACCTGTCAACACTCCCCAGAGTGACCAATGAATACACAGTGATCCTGATTCACATTCCAGTACCATTGTGTGTGTGTGTGTGTGTGTGTGTGTGTGTGTGGCGTCACTGCCCTCTGGTGGGAGTAGGTAGCCCAGCCTTGCTCCTGGAGAGCTGCTGCTGGAGTTCAACTGTCAACCCTGTGGGCCGCGGTCCCACACACAACCACTGCGCCACCTGACTCAGCCCTCCAGTACCATTCTTGAGAGGCACATGAAGCACCAGGTCCATATGGAAAAGGAAAAAGACCCCAGAGAAGCAAAGCACTTTCATAAGCGAAGCACTGTATGGAATCAAAAAGTAAAAGGTCTAACATTTCCTGTTCTCAAAACAATACACTCACCACAAGAAGCTCATACTGCTACAGTGAACAGCCACGCAGACACTGCGGAACAGAACTGTGACTCCATCCATGGACAGCTGATCTTTGACAAGCAATCAGAACTCATCAAGTGGGCAATAAAGGTTGTCTCTCAAACAAATAGTGCTATCAGAACTGTATGAAACAGGGCTCGTCACACACACAAATGATCTCAGATGGACGAAGACATAAATGTAAAATTAGAACTATAAAGATTAGTGGAAAACAGAGTTAGGGCTCCTACTACATGCTATAAATACACTATCAAAAACACAAAAAGCAGAAGGCATGAGTGACACCTGAAAATTAAGACTGTTAGGTGTTCAACAGTGTTAAAAGAACCCAAATGCTGGGAGAAATCGGGGTGCAACAGCATATCAGGAAGGGATTAATCTCTAAGGCTTAAAGAAACTTCAGAGCAAAAAAAAAAAAGAAGCTTCAAAACCTCAGCAAGAAAAAAAGGAACAGTCATTTTTTACTTGTTTTATTGGAGGCTCATACAACTCATCACAATCCATACACACATCCATTGTATGCAGACCACATGAGTACATTTGTTGCCATCATCATGCTTTCTACTTGAGCCCTTGGTATGAACTCCTCATATTTCCCCTTCCTCCCCGCTCCCCAAGAATAGTCATGTTTTAAGGGAAAAAGACATGAATCAACGTTTCAGCAAAGAAAACAGGCAGCCACCAAACATGAAGGAAAGAAGAAAAACAATAATCAGTCACGAGAGATGTAACTCTGAGTAAGGTACCGCCCCGCCCCACATTGGTACAAACCTCAAACAACAATGCTTGGCGGAGGGGGGGTTTGGGGGGAGCCAGGAAGAGTGCTCAGAACCCTCACTTACTGTTGGTGGGGCTGGAAAGTTGGGGAGCCACTGAAGAAAATGACATGGCACTTCCTTAAAAAGTTGGACACAGAAATAGGAAATAATACATGCGTCAACAACCCTTTTTTTTGGGGGGGGGGGCATCACTGCCTCTGGTGGTCGTGGGCACTACCCAGGGCTGCTCCTGAGATCCGCCGCTGGATGTGAACCGCCAAGCCCGCGGGCCACAGCCCCACACGCAACCACTTAACGCCACCGGGGCGCAGCCCCAAGCCAACAACCCTTTTATCTGACACATATCCTTGAGCAGGAGTCCTCGCTTCTTAAACAGGGGCCAAGTTCACCATCCCTCAGACCGTTGGAGGGCCAGTCTATAGTTAAAAAAAAAAACAAAAACCTATGAACAAATTGACTGCAGGCCCGGCATGAGTCGGCTGCTAAGTGGGACAGCAGTGGCGGCAACAACATCTGGCGGCAGGATAAATGTCCTCGGTGGGCCGCATGTGACCCGCGGGCCACAGTTTGAGGACCCCTGTCCTAGAGAAATAAGGAACCACGACATGAATATTTAAGTGTGCAGGCGCGCACACACATTTCTTTCAACCTGATAGCAATACGACGGAAACCACCTAACTGACTAAGTGGAAAAGTGGACATGGCACATTCACATAAATGCAATACTATACAACACTAAGTAATAACAAGGAGTGGCTGAGCCCCGGTGGCGTAGTGGTTGTGCGCGGGACTGCGGCCCACTGGGATGGAGGTTCGATTCCAGCTCCACGGAGCAAAGGCTGAGCCTCCTACTCCCACCACCTGAGGGCAGTGATGCTCCCAAAGAAACAAAAACAAGGAATCTGCAGGACACTCCATTACGTGGATGAGCCAGTCAAGTGAAAATAAGCCAGCCACACAATTTCAAATCAGAATGAGGCTGCTGTTGAAAAATGTTAAGAGAGGACTTGCATACTCCGAGAAGCGTTTTTCTGTGGTTACCAGTGTGGAGGGGAAGGGGGGAACTGCTGGCAAAAGGACTGATGCATTGTAGCGTGGGTGGACAGCAGTTCTCAACCTTGGGTGGTGACCCCTTAGGGTCTCAGTGACCCTTTGACTGGGGTTGAGCCAGAGCCCTGGAGCTGGAGGAGCCACGTGGAGACCCACTGCCAGCGCTGAGATGCGTCCACTCCCACTGGATCCACAAGACTGCATCCACTGGCCTGTGATCTTCCTGGATTCAGTGTCATTGCATGTGTTGCATGAGTCTGAAGAGAAATATGTAGATTGATATTGGAAAGGAAAAAGAGATTGGTATTGGACATATGGGCTAATACCAGACTTATGGACAGGATCTGGAATGGGTTGGGATGTTTTCTCAGTATTCAATAGCTCTTTTATATAAAGTTTGCTCTTACGAGTCTCCCTAGATTTCATAAGGTGTTTGTTTTTACAGGGAAAGCAACTCCTGATGGCTCTGCAGGTGTGTCATAAGGCTATCAATATGGGCTTTATTGCTCCTCAGCTAGATGGCCACTTGCTTACCTTCAAGCCTTTAAGACCCCAGACACTATACCTTTTAATAGCCAGGGACCATCAACTTCCTTCACAGTTGCTTATGCACCTACTTTGTTTTCAGCAATCATGCTGGGAAGGTGAGTATCATGGGTTGCCAGGATAATAGAACAAAGTGTTCTTGCACTGAAGGAGCACTTGAATGGAGGTCCAATATTCATCTGCTACCTTAGTACTAAACGTATAAATATGTGCACCTAGATCTATTTCCCCATCATCATATATAAAGGTACTTACATAAGCACATGACGGTATTTAAACCTTTTAAAATACCCTTTGCCTTCTAGTTCTTTCCTCCATTTACTTTTACTTTCCTCTTGTCCCACTATCATGCTTAGCCTTCATTTGGGTTTCAGTAATTCCTCTCTGTTATATTGCCCTTAATCAAGCCCTATCAAGCCTCTTACACCCTCCTCCCCACTGATTTTTTTTGTTTTGGGGGCATCACTGCCCTCTGGTGGTGGGAGTAGGAGGCCCAGCCTTGCTACTGGATTTGAACCTCCAACTCAGTGGGCTGCAGTCCCGCGCACAACCACTACGCCACTGGGGCTCAGCCCGCTCCCCACTGATTTTTGATCACTTGTTCCCCTGTCCCTGAATTTATTAACACCACTTCCTTTTCCTCACCTCCCCCTCTCCCATGACCCCCCTCAACTGTTGGTCCCATTGTTTTCTTCTCCAAATCGTTTATCCTGCCTATTTTATCTAGATAGACCTGCAGAGATAATAATATGCACAAAAAACGAGACAGAGCAAAACAAAGCTACAAAATAAAGCAAAAGAACGACAACAACAAAAAAAAAACAATGACCAAAAAAGCTTGTAAATAGCTTTGCCTTTCCTTCTTTTAAAATTAGAACTCTTATACCTAGTGGAAATATAAAATGATATAATACTTCCTTAGAAAGCTAAAAATAGAAATGCCATGTGATCCTATGAACCAGCAATCCTACTCCTAGATAGAACCCCTACAAATATAGGTGCTGCTATTTGAATAGATATAAGCACCCCCATAATCATTGCATTCTGGTTTGGTTGGGGGTTTTTTTTTGGGGGGGGGGGGAATCACTGCCTTCTGGTGGTGGGAGTAGGAGGCCCAGCCTTGCTGCTGGATTTGAACCTCCAACCCAGTGGGCCACTTAATGCCACCGGGACTCAGCCCTCATCACTGCCTTCTTCACCGTAAGTGCCCATCTGTGGGCCAATGGGTAACCCACCATGTGCACACCCTGGCATCAACCGTGCAGCAGGAAAGAGTAATGACTGGTCTCAGACATCTCGGGACCTGGGTTAATTTGAAGGATATTGTGCTGAGTGGAATATGTCCATGACAAATATTCTACAAGAGAAACCACCATCACTAAGAAAGAAAGGTAGAAAGAACAAAAATAAGAGTACACATACACGTACACGTAAAAAAAACTACCTGATGATACCAGCAATCGGAGAGGGAGAAAAAACTGTAACTAGCTAGAAGTCAGATGACAATAAAGGTGAAGGGAAATACACAATACAGGCTGAGCCACCGGGGCTCAACCCAAAACATTTTAAAGATAATGTTCTACACCCTACGTTGGTGAGGAAGTCTTAAATGTTTTCAACAGCCATCTCATGTGAGCAGAAACCAGCCTCCAACACGAAGGGATCAGAAGGCGCCAATAAGCAGCAATAGATGTAAAGACTATGATAAAGTCATAGGGGATAAGAAAGATAGGAGAGGGCTGCGCCCCGGTGACGGAGTGGTTGAGTGCGGGACAACGGCCCACTGGCTTCACGTTCAAATCCTGCAGCAGCAAGGCTGGGTAGCTCCCACGAACACCAGAGGGCAGTGACGCCTGACCAAAACAAACAAACAAAAAAGACAGATGAGAGTGACCTAAAGGAGTCGGGCACATTTTATGGTAGCATGCTGACCTCAGCTGGGAGCAGTGAGAGAGAGCCTTTACTATCCTGGGACACTTACAAGTAGCCTTCACACATGCATATTCAGTATTTACATGCATCACCAGGTGGGTGGTATGTACATTAAGGTCCCTTTAGATGCCATCTAATTACCTGCATTGGGGGAGAAACAAAGGGGGTGTGCTGCGTGTCTCAGCAGGGAGAGAGGGCAAAAAGACAATGCCTGAGGGCTGAGCCCCGGTGGCGTAAGTGGTTGAGTGCGGGACTTTGGCCCGCGGGCTTGGCGGTTCAAATCCAGCGGCGGCTCTCAGGAGCAGCGCCCACGACCACCAGAGGGCAGTGATGCCCACGAAAAAAACATTACAATTCACAAAAAAAGACCAGACTTACTGGTCAACAGAGACTGGGGGCTCTGGACCCGCCCTCCTGCCTCGGAGCCAGTTAACAACAGACAAAGCAGTCTAAGCCCAAGCCCACCGAATCCATTCTGACTCGTACGGACCCTATACGGAATTCACGAACCTAAGTCGGTAGCGGAGTGGGCAGCCTCGTGCTTCTCTCTTGGAGCGGCCGGTGGCTTTGAACCAGTGACCCTGTGGTTAGCAAATGGGGCTGATATGGACCCCATTGTGCAGCGCAGAGCAGAGAAGCCGGAAGGGGGGTAAAAAAGGAATGGCAAAGGCTGAGCCGGGGCAGAAATCGGGGTGGGGGGCACATTGCTGCAGGTGCCACCCCAGGGCAGGGGTGACACCCGGGCAACCACCCCACGGGAAACGAAGCTGCCCGGCGCAGCTGCACGCGACAGACGGGAGTACCAACATGGGGCACCATCACGCCGAAGGTCGGCAGCCCACAGGCACGGGGCAGTCCTCCGTGCAAAGTCGCTCGCTGTTGGTTACCGGGTCGGAACACGCCCGTGTCACCGGCAGTTTCCCTCCCGGACAGCAAGACGCGCGTGCACGCGTCAACCGCACCCCCTCGGGACAGCGGCCACCTGAAGACGAGCCGGAAGCAAAGAGCAATCTGGGCACGTTCACTCGGAGGCGCGGGAAGCGAGCTCTCACGTGAAGGGGCAGGGAGGGACCTTACCACGACCTCGAGAGCGCCCGCGGAGCCCCTCACACTGCGGCTTCCGTACGCGGGGAGGGGGGGGGCGGGGCCCCGCCCACGAGGTGAGTAAGCCTGGGGACTGGGATTTGGGATAAGGAAGGGGTCACGTCGCTGTCACACTCTCCCCCGTGGCCAACGGCCCCACACGGCGCCTCGCCGTCAAACAACCAGAGCCTCCAAAGGAAGAGAAAAATAGGACCTTTCTCACAGGGCAGCGGCCAGGCGGCCCACGTGGGGCTCCGAGCGGACGGAGCCGGGCGCCGAGCCGCTGGACGCGCCGGCCAGGCGGCCCGCGACTTCCGGCGTGGGTCTCGCGGCTCCTCCCCGAAGCCCCCGCGCGGCCGAGCCGCCGGTCTAGTCCGGCCCAGGAAGAGGGGAGGGAGCGATGGGTGGAGTCTCCTGCCTCGACCAGTCATTTGTCCTCCGGGAAAGGATATGCATGCGGACCAATAGGGTGCAGCTGCTCGGGCTCCGCCCACCGGCTCGGCCGGCCAATCGGCGAGCGGCAGCCCGCGTGGGGCGGGGCGGTTTGGCCGGGCGGAGCGGGGCCGGGCGCTATGGCTGGCGGGGCTCGAGAGGTGCTCACGCTGCAGTTGGGGCATTTTGCCGGCTTCGTGGGAGCCCACTGGTGGAACCAGCAGGTGAGCCTTCCCGCCGCGCCGGCAGCGCCTGAGCGCCTTTTCGTGATCTAGAACCCCGATCTCCACCTGCCCTCGCAGGATGCTGCTGTGGGCCGCCCGACGGAAGCCGAGGAGACGCCAGCGGAGCTGTGCCCCGACGTCCTGTACCGGACGGGACGAACCCTGCATGGCCAGGACACCTACACGCCGCGCCTCATCCTCATGGATCTGAAGGGTGAGTGGAAACGGGGGTGAGAGGGGCTTCGTTTTCTCCTCCGCCTGTGGTCGCCAGCATCCTTCGGTTTAAGTCCACATCGGCCACACTGACCAGAGGTGAAGAGCCGGAGGCGCCCGTGTATCCCTCCCGAGGACTCACTGGGATGGGCTCCCGGCCCCTGGAAGGGGCGCCGTTGAACCGCAGGCTGCGATCTTGCAAATCTAATGGCGTTTCCTGGACCAGCCAAAATGCTGGAGGGAGGATGGTGCGGATCCCGTGCGGGCTGAGGGCGAGGACCTTCTGTGTCTCTGCAGGTAGCCTGAGCTCCCTACAGCAGGAAGGTGGACTCTACAGAGACAAACAACTCGATGCTGCAATAGCCTGGTGCGTCCTTGTGCGGGGTGGGGGGGACGGGACTGGAGACTCCAAGCACACTGTCACCACCACCCCCCCACCCCCCGTCTCCAACTCCTACAGGCAGGGCAAGCTGACCACACACAAGGAGGAACTCTGTCCCAAGAACCCCTATCTCCAGGACCTGCTGAGTGCGGAGGTGAGGTCCCTACTGTCGACCCACTGGTGACGCCTGCACCAGGGCGGAGAAAGAGCACCCTGAGCCTCTGACCTTCCTTAGAATAGTGGTGGGCGTGGGGGTGGGGACGGGGAACCACCTATTTCCCTGTGATTGTGGAAACCCAGGAGGCTGTAGGGTCTGGCAGCAGAGCCGCCTGTGTGGGACTAAAGTCGACATCTCACCTGTCCCAGGGAGTGAGGAGCAGTGACGGTGTCTGGAGGGTCAAGTCCATCCCCAATGGCACGCGGGAGGCCTGTCCAGGTACACCAGGGGAGGGGGAGTGGCTGGGGGGAGGCACCAGGAAAGTACTACAGCCCCCTGCGCTTTGTCCCTCAGCCTCCCTACCCCCCACCACCCCCGAGGGCAGCGTCAGAGTGTGGTCAGACTTCCTGCGGGTGCGGCTCCATCCCCGAAGCATCTGCATGATTCACAAGTACAACCACGATGGGTACGAGGGTCCCAGCCGCTGGGGCAGGCGAGGGGTCGGGGTCCCCACCCCAGCTAGGGCCGGCTCCCGGAGACAGACGAGATTGAGGAGGGAAAGGGTGGGCCCTCTGCCCCCACGTCCTGGGTCTCATAGTCCCATGTGGCAGGGAAACAGGTCGGCTGGAGGCTTTCGGCCAAGGAGAGAGTCTCCTGAAGGAGCCTGGCTACCTGGAGGACCTGGAGGACAGGCTGCACTTTTATGTGGAGGAGTGTGACTACTTGCAGGTAGCCAGGCCCTGCGGCTCCAGAGTAAACCCCCCCACCCCTCACCCCACTCCCCCGCCGCCCCTCTTCTACTGCCTTCCTCTCCCTGCTTCTTCACCCCACTCTCTCCAGGGTTTCCAGATCCTTTGTGACCTGCACGACGGCTTCTCCGGGCTCGGGGCTAAGACTGCAGAGCTGCTGCGGGACGAGTACTCGGGCCGGGGCCTAATTGCCTGGGGCTTGCTCCCTGGGCCCTACAGACTCGGGGTGAGTGGGGCTGGCAGAGCACACGTTTGCAGGCTGAGAAGGGAGAGATGGGAGGCTTCAAGCCCAGCACACTCCTCTCCGTGATGTCCCCAGGAGCCCCAGAAGAGCATCTTCCGTCTGTTAAACACAGCTTTCGGGCTGGCGCACCTGGCTGCTCACAGCTCCCTCGTCTGCCCCTTATCTTTGGGTGGAAGCCTGGGCCTGCGACCGGAGCCACCTGTCACCTTCCCCCACCTGCAGTACGATGTAAGGCTCGATGCTCTGGTGAGGCCTTCTTGTCCTGGAGCTCGGTGACGCTGTTGTGCCAGGGTCATTCTTGGCCCAGACACAGCCCTGCAAGAGTGCGCTCCTCTCGTGCCCCCTTTCCAGGCCACTCTGCCCTTCCACTGCGGTGCCATCTTGGCCACCGCCCTGGACACAATCACTGTCCCCTACCGCCTGCGCTCCTCGCCGGTGTCCATGGCTCACCTGGCTGACATGCTGAGCTGCTCCGGGAAAAAGGTATGGGGGGTGGGGAGGGCGCAGAGAGGAGCGGAGACCCGTCTCAGACCTGATCTGGCCCTTGCTTCCTTCCAGGTGGTGACAGCTGGAGCCGCCATCCCCTTCCCTTCGGGACAGTCCCTCCCCGACACCCTGCTGCAGCTTGGGGGAGCCAGCCCCTGGACCCCGCTGTCTGCCTGTGGGGACCCGTCTGGGACACACTGCTTTGCCCAGTCTGTGGTGCTCAGGGGCCTGGGCAGCACGCTGCACACCAGGTGAGGGCCGGGAAGCGGACCCTTAGGAGCCCTTCTTCCTCTCCACATGGCTGGCACTGCCCTCGGCCTCTGGTGGGGGGACACACAGTCTCAGCGGATGGGTGACGCTGGCACAGTAAAGGGGCTCTGGGCTTTGTCCCGCAGTCCGCTCCCCACAGGAACGGATCTGCGCTCCCCCCTCCACGCGTGTGCCACTGGGGAGGAGGTCTTGACCCAGTACTTGCAGCAGCAGCAGCCCAGAGCGGTGAGGTCAGTGTAAGACTCAGCCGGCCCTTCCCCCGCCCCAGCCCCCTCCCCACTTGCTGTGCTCCACCCGCCATTCTCTTGCCCCCCCACAGTTCCTCCCACCTGCTGCTGACCCCCTGCCCGGTGGCTCCTCCGTACCCACGCCTCTTCTCCTCGAGCCTCAGCAAATGGGGCTCCGTCCCAGACGGCCCCCCAGCTGGGGCAGGTACGTACGTAGGTGACGAAGAAAACGAAAATCTCTGGCCAGGGAGGGGTTTGGGGTTTTGTGTTCCTCTGCCCAGCCTGCGACTCCTGGGAGAAGTCTGCCCGCTTCAGGAGCCCTCGCCTAGTGTGTGTGTCCAGCCAGGGCCCAGCAAGGAGAAACCACCCACGCACCAGCCGTGTGTGCTTCCCTCCTTCCCTGCACAGAAGCAGAGAGCATCGCGGTCTTTGGAAGCCTGGGGTCCTCTTCATCTTTGCACCAGGCCCTTGGGGACGTGGCCAAGGAGCTCGGCAGACTGGACCTGCGGCGCTGGGCCAGCTTCATGGCTGCTGGAGTGGAGCAGGACGACTTGGAGGAGGTGCTGCAGGAGCTGCACAGCCTGGCCCAGTGCTACCGCACTAGTGACAGCCTTGCGCACTGACGTCCCCGAGCGGGCAGAAGCTGGTTTCCAATAAACACTGCTAGACGCAAGCGGGCTCAGTGTCGGCTACACCAACAAAAGTCTTTATTACATTTAGAAACACATGATTGGATCACAGAACAATAAATATGTACCATCTGAAATTAAAAAAGAGAGAGAGATAGAAGGGCTGAGCCCCTTCCACATTGCTATGTACAACGATCCGAGGGTCTTCACAGGAGGCAGCACAGGAGGGCAGCGCGCTGGGTCCTAGTCGGCCCCCAGCCGGACTGTGCCTTCTCCTCCGCCCTCCACTTACTGCTCTGTGAGTGGAGACCACGGTGGGGAAAAGTGGCAGGCCGCGCTGGCCCTGGGGCCGCGCCTCACTCATCCAGCTCCTCCTCGGAGAGCAGGTCCCCGTGGTCAGAAAGCTGGTCCGTGTTGCTGGTGCTGGTCGCATCGTCCTCGTCCTCGGAGCTGGCCTCGCAGGCCGTGTGGAAGAGTTGCATGAGTTCTCGGAACCGGTGGGAGACCTGGGTGGGGAGCAAGCGGGCCGCTCTCACTCCCCTGAGGGGCGGCAGTGGAACAGGCTGTGCGTGCCACATGTCCACGTCCTGATGGCTACATCTCCTTGATACACAGCCCAAAGTCACATCCCCCCCTCCAAAAGTCCAGAAGAGGATCTTTGTTCCACTTCCACCTCTAAATCCAGCGCCCCTTTGCTGAGCGCCACTAGCACCTGAGTCCTTCCTCGGGGGAGACCTTCACGGGAACCTTTGCCATCTCCCGCGTCTTTCAGGCCCCGCCTCCTTACCTCAGCAGGGGTCTTATTTCCCAGCTGTTGGGAGATGACGCTGAAGGTCTGCGGCTGTGCCCCCTGCTCCTGGCACACTGTGAGAATCACCCGGTCAGCTTCCCTGCAAGCGAGAGCCTGGGTGATCCCGGGGAGCCGGTCCCTCTCGCTCCCTCTTCACACCCCTCCTCCGTCCTGCCATGGCCTACCTGGTCCACAGAACCACCTTCTCCCCAGTGGAGCTGACCTTGCTGTTGTTGGCACATACGGTGGCTTCGGTGGTCTTGGGAGGCTGCTCCCCATCTGGCCCCCTGCCCTGCACTCCACTGTCCTTAGTCAAACTCCCGTGAAGGGCTTTCGGGGATGTCTCGGAGGCAGCACTTGCTGATGAAGATTCAGGGTGGGGGGACAGCCTGTCTGCAGTCCTCCCTCCAGCTCTGCGTGAGGGCAGCGCCCTCTCTCGAGTCCCTGCTTCTGCAGACACCGCAGGCTCCTGCTTATTGCCCAAGTCTCCGGTCCCTGAGGAAACAGGCCCGGGGAAGGCAGCCAGGGGCTCAGCAGTCTCGGACAACCTCTCAGTCGCTGCCGTCTCGCGCTCTGCCAAGGTGTTCGGGTCCTCCCTGTCTTTGTGAAGTTTGGAACTGGACACCTGGGCGTGGGAGGCGTGACTGTTCGTAAGCGTTGGTGGGGAAGGCTGGGGAGTATCTGGTGAGCAAGGTGGGGGGCCGTCCAGGAGGAGGCGGTCTGTAACCGTCACTTCTCGGGGGGGCAGCAATGTAGTCCCTGCTGCCAATCCTGCTGAAGGGAAAAACAAGGACCTGAGGAGGGGGTCACGGCTGGGACTGCCAGGGCCACTCTTCCAAAGCCCTAAGGGAGGGGCGGGTGGTAGACCCAGTGAGGGACCAGGGAAGGATTTGAAGGGCATCAGAGAGAAAGTGAATGATGAGCCTGCAGCACCTACTTCTGCAGGAAGCTTGAGGTCATGGGGAAGAGAGGCAAGGCTGTCATTTAGCGAAGCTCTTAACAGGGTCCGAGCGGAGGACATGAGAAAAATAGGCAGCTGGGTAGGCTGGGGCACTTGGGACAGGAGGACAGATCACTCACCTGGGACAGGTGGCTCTCCCTTTCTGGTGGTCCTGCTAGTCCTGCTCTGCATGACCTCAGCACTCTCCCGTTCTGCGGGGGCTGCCGCCTCCACCACATCCTTGGCAGCCGGCATGGGGCTGGCCACGCGCGGGGGACTACCGCTCACCAACTCCTGGGGCTCCTTGCTCTTGTACGATCTGCTGTCACAAACCTGGATGGGTGGGCCCTGGGTTACGGGTCCCCCGACCTATATTTCAATTGAAGGTCGCCAAGAACAGAAGCCATGCCGACCAACAGAGCCTGCTACAACCATGTTCACCGCTCCAGAGAGGGCGCCGCACCGCCCAGTCCACGCCCTCCCTGAGCACCAGGGGTGCCGGTTAGCCCGAGGTCCCAGACCAACACACACAACTAAGGGAACGCTTTGATCTGGGTGACCTGTTTCCAATTCCAAAAGTTCTATACACAGGCTCAATTAAAAGAGCAAAACCCATCTATGTCCTTACAGATTTGACCTTATATTAGTAGATGTGTACAAGAGAATGTGTTATTTATGAATATACGGTTTATTTTAGGAATCTGAGGAGGCGGACGTAAACTATGGCCACAGTAAGGTTTAAAGGGCCCAGGCAGCTGCCGCAGTGCCCCCCGGGCAGCCCCCCTCACCTTGCTGCCGCAGTGGCTACAAGTCCTCCGTTTGCTCTTCTTCAGCTTCGAGTCAGGCCCGCCTTCGTGGCAGGCACAGGTACCGTCCTTGGTCCCATCTGGCCACTCTGTCTCCTAGGAGATACTCAGCCCAGTTAGCTGCCGGCGAGCAAGGAAGCTCAACAAGCGCCACGTGCAAGCAATTTTCTGGAAAATCAATGACCCAAACTAGACCAGAGCCTACCATAAATCCCAGAAGCAATCCCTAAGTGACCCCAAGACTAATGAATCTCCAGTGCCCAGATGTTTCCAAGAATATTTACGTCAACTATAGTGGACAGCAACGTCACTGGAGAGCTCTGTCAGGAACTACTCACTGGACTCTGTTTCGTTCTGCCTCTCCGTGCCTTGAGCTCTCCTCTCTCACTGTCCCGAGGGAGGGTTTTCTAAGTGTGGAAGGCTCAACCAGTGACACTTGCTGTTTAACAAGCGCAAGACCTAAGTACTACGATGATCCCTCTCCAGGGTGAAAATGCTGAAATAGAGAGAGGTCAAACAGAGTACCCCAGCTCACTCTGCTACTAAGAAGCAGTTTCTCCCCAGGAAACTTTCCCAGTTTATGAAGGTAAAGCAATGTAGGCACAGGCACGGCTTGAGAGACTACTTGCTGACGAGTCGTGGGCAGCAGGGCGAGACCAGAATCGGCTGCTGGTGACCGGGGCTCGCCGCCTGGCAGGGTCACGGACTCAATGTGCACCTCTCTGCACCGTCAGTGCCCTCTACTGCGAATGCGCGCCAGAGGAAGCTATTCCTAGGATTACTCTGAGAAACCCTATAAGGTGAAACAACGTCCTATGCAAAATACTCACAAGTGATATGGATACTTTGTCACTCACTGTCACCCACTAGCGTTATTACGAATATAGGAATGCTTGGTTCTCTTTGCTCACATGCACATCAGTAAAGAAGCAGAGACAAAGAGAAACCGCTCCTTCTAATGAGGTCACCCGGTGTGGGTCTCTGTGGCTGTGCTGCTCTTCCCTCCAGTTTCGGCACGCCCCACAGTCACTGCACTTCTTGGGCTCCTCATCCATAAGAATCTCAGACCGGAGGGTGGGGGGGTGGGGCCGGGGTCCATCAAAGTGTGGTGAAGAAAGCAAGTGGTGCCCGGCTATCAACTGGAACAGTGCCTGGGGTCTTACGGGCTTGTATCCCAACAAGCAGCCATCTAAGGGAGGCACTGAGTAAGTCCACATCAAAGAAGCACACCAGTTCAATACGGGCGAAGGGGAAGGGTCAGAGCCACCACTATCAACAGCCAATCTGTAGCGTGTCATGGAGGACAGCGGGGCCACAACCCCTCTGTGGACTGCCTAGTCAGAGCCAGCCTCTGGCAGGCAGACCCCCTGTAGCCACGGGCAGGGGACTCAAAGAGCTTTACTACCAGACAGTGATGATTGTGAACATGATGGTGGTGGGTTAAAACGTTGTAGAACGTGAGGCTTGCGTAGTTTGACCTCTCTTCACCCAACCTGAATCTGCTCTAGGTTCAAATACTGCTCACTTATTCTGTTCTGGCTTTTTAAATATTGTTGGTGGTCTTTTTGTTCTCACTTTAAAAACCTTTGTATTATTATTCTCTTTTGTTTTTTATTGTTTCTGTTGTTTTACAGTTTATGAGGCAAGGGAGTAGATGCATAGAAACAGTAACCGAAGCCATGGTTAGTGGGGTACGGTTAGGGAATGGAAGGAAGAAAGGGATTTGGGGAGCAATCCATGAATGAGGGGGTTAGAAGAATTAGAAGAGATCATGATGATGTACCAAATTTTTTGTACCATAAGATGTACTTTCCCCCTCTTCCCCTAAAAGTGGGGGGGAAACAAGGGTGCATCTTATGGTCCAAAGGTGTGGTTCCCCAGAACATTTTAGTATACTAGTACTATTTGGTTCAGAATATCTTTTTCTTGTTTTCCTGCTCTAAAACTGGGGGTATTTTATGGTCAGGTGCACCTTTTTTTATTTGTTTGTTCTGGGGGGGAGGGGCATCACTGCCCTCTGGTGGGACTAGGAGGCTTAGCCTTGC
>PVJH01022014.1:0-37466 GCA_004026705.1 Nesogale talazaci | reverse complement strand
AGCGCCGCTCTTGAGTCTGGCTCTGCCCTGTGGTTCTCCTCCCACTTCTCCTAGATGGGGAGCCTAACCACTTGAGTCTGGCTCTGCCCTGCCGTCTTCCTTCCACCTCTCCTAGCTAAGGAACCTGGACGCTGGAGTCTGGCACTGCCCTGTGGTCCGACTCTGGCCTTTCTTAGCTGGGGAGCCTGCTCACTTGGGTTTGGCACTGCCTTCTGATCCTCCTCCAGCCTTCCCTAGCTGGGGAGCCTGGCAGCTTGAGCCTGGCTCTTCCCTATGGTCCTTCTCCCACCTTCCCTAGCTTGGGAGCTGGGACTCTTGAGTCTGTCACAGCCCGCAGTCCTTCT
Source organism: Nesogale talazaci (assembly GCA_004026705.1). Lineage (NCBI taxonomy): Eukaryota > Metazoa > Chordata > Mammalia > Afrosoricida > Tenrecidae > Nesogale > Nesogale talazaci. The sequence continues at coordinate 37,122 of PVJH01022014.1, read as the reverse complement.
CTTGCCTACCCCAGCTTGGGAGCCTGGCCTCTTGAATCAAACACTGTCCAACGGGCCTCCTCCCACCTTTCCAAATGAGGGAGCCAGGCCTCTTGAGTCACGCACTTCCCTTAGCCAGGTGTCATGGATCTTATACTGCCTGGTGTGCTGACACCCGCATTCTCTAGTGTGAGTTCTGAGCTGCCCAACACCAATCACTCTGAAAGTACACAAGAACCTTTGGTATCCAAGGAACATGGCGCCAACTCTCCAAAGGCAACACGTAAACAACAGAATACCACATCAATAATAATCAGTAAACAAGAAAGACAAACCACAGCAACAGATGTCATTACAGTCATAGAAGTATCTGATATGGATCTGACACAAAAAGAAATTCTTAGAAGATTTTAGAAATTCTTAGAAGGTGAAATAAAATAGATGAAGGAAGCTACACAGAAAAAGGATTCAACAATAGAGGGGATGAAGGCCACAATAGAAGGGATGAAGACCACAATAGAGGGAATGAGGATCAGGCATCAGAGAGAAATATAGGAGTTAACAGGGGAACTAGCAGAAGCTGTGTGAAGGGTTGCTGATCTCATGAATAGATTGGATGAGGCTGAGACTCGTATCAGTGATCTTGATGACAACCAGGTTGACCTCAATAAACATGAAAGACAATCAAACAAGATAATAAAAGAGACAGAGGAAAACCTGAGATCAATGAGCGATGCTTTGAAAATAAACAACATCCAAATCATTGGCTTACCAGAACAAGACACGGTGAAGAAATCAACAGCTAATTTAACAAGGGAATTTCTGAAAGAAAATTTACCCAACCTAATGAATGAGAACCAGCCTATCATACAGGAAGCAGCAAGGACACCAAGTAGACTAGACCCCAGGAAGAACTCACCAAGGCATATAATAGCTAAACTATCCAACTTCGAGGAAAAAACAAAAATCCTGAGAGCAGCAAGAGAAAAGAGGATGGTCACATATAAGGGCTTTCAGGTAAGAATATGTGCAGACCTATCAACAGAAACCATGAAGAGAAGAAGAGAGTGGACCAATATCATCCAGAAGTTGAAGGAAAACAACACCTCCCCTAGAATTCTTTATCCTGTAAAGCTATCTATCAAGATAGATGGGGAAATAAGGGTCTTCCAAGATAAGGAAAAACTCAAAGATTATGCCGTGAGCCCCCAACCTTGAGGAAAATCCTTGTGACTCACTATGGCCAGAAGAGCAACACCCACCAAACACAAACAGGAGAACATCCTATATTCCAACCTCATCCAGGAGCCAACAAACTAACCCCAATCATGAAGAACATACGACCACAGGTAGAAAACATAGAAATAAAGAAACCTCCAATGGAAGCACAACAGAGCTCTTAAAAGGGGAACAAGAAAACACACACACCAAAAAGCACAAAAGGCCAGCGATGAACCCACAGATTGGGATCATAACTCTAAATGTCAATGGCCTGAACTCCATCATTCAAATAAAAGGTTGGTTGACTGGCTTGGAAAACATAAGGCTTCAATCTGTTGCTTGCAGGAAACACATCTTAAGCTTGCAGACAAGAATAAACTAAGAACAAGATGTTGGAAGAGGATTTATCAGGCTAATGGTGAATCAAAAAAAGCAGGGGTCCCAATCCTAATCTCAGATAAAACAGACTTCAAGTTTCAAGACATAAAAAGAGACAAGGAGGGGCACTTTATAATGCTCAAGGGTACACTTCACCAGGAACCAGTGAGCATAGTAAATATATACCCGCCAAATGAGAGACCCGCAAAATTTGTCAGACGATTCAGAACATGAAAAAAGATGTTACAGACTCAACAATTATAGTAGGAGACTTTAACACGCCATATCAGAGAAAGACAGATCTTTGGAGAAAAAGCTCAGCAAAGAAGCTATAGAACTAAACATCACAATAAGACAACTAGATTTGATAGAGATATTCAAGGTCTTCCACCCAAATGCTAAAAAATACACTTTCTTCTCAAGTCCACATGGCACATTTCCAAAAATTGATCATATGCTGGGACACAAGTCTCGCATAAGTAAATTCAAACACATAGAGATCATACAGACATCCTTTTCTGACCACCATGCCATAGAGCTGGAGATTAATAAAAGGACCAGTAGTAAAACAAGGGCAAATAGCTGGAGGATGAATAATGAGCTTCTGCAGCATGAATGGGTAATGACCCAGTTTAGAAGGGGATGAAAACATTTCTAGAAATTAATGAGAATGAGAATACTTCGTATCAAAACCTCAGGGATACTGCGAAGGCAGTTATCAGAGGTTGACTGATTGCAATAGGAACATATATGAAAAAGGGAAAGAGTCTTGTGGCACACACACTCTCACAAAAATTCCAACAGCAGAATACTCCCTCCAACAGTAAAAGAAAAGAAATAATAAAAATTAGGGCAGAATTGAGCCACTGGGAAGACAAAAAAAACCATGCAAAAGATTAATGCAGCAAAAAGTTGGTTCTTTGAAAGGATCAATAAAATCAACAGGCCACTGGCAAACCTGACCAAGGAAAGGAAAGAACAAGCAACAATAGACAGGATAAGGAATGAAATGGGGGAAATCACAACAGACCCTTATGAAATTAAACGGATTATCACAAAGTACTATGAAAATCTATACTCGAACGAGCTCAACAATCTGGAAGACATGGAAAAATACCTAGAAAAACTCCCTGGAATGTCTGAGATAGAGATCAAGGAATTAAATAAACCCATAAAAGAGAAGATATAGATATGGTTATTAAGAATATACCACCAAAAAAGTTCCTAGACCAGATGGCTTCACTGGGGAATTCTATAAGGCTTTCAGGTAGGAGTTGCACCAATCCTCCACAAAGTTTTCCAGAGTATAGTGAAGGATGGAAAACTCCCGGACTCATTTTATGAAGCCAGTATAACTTTGATACCCAAACAGGGAAGGGATTCCACAGAAGTAGAGAACTATAGACCAATATTGCTAATGAACATAGATGCAAAAATTTTCAGCAAGATATTGGCCAATAGAATACAAAATATATAAAAAGCATAATCCACCGGGATAAAGTAGGATTCATCCCAGAGATGCTGGGATGGTTTAATATCTGAAAATCCTTAAATATTATACATCATATTGATAAGATGAAGTATAAGAACCATATGATAATATCTATAGATGCAAGAAAGCATTTAACAATATCCAGCACCCTTTCCTAATCAATATGCTCAGAGAGATAGGAATAGAAGGACAGTTCCTCAAGTTAATATAAGCTATCTATGAGAAGCTGACAGCTAACATAACAGTCAGTGTAGTAAAGACTAAATCAATCCCACTGAAGAAGGGGGCTAGACAAGGATGCCCCTTATCTCCTCTACTATTCAATATATTACTGGAGGTCTTTGCAAATAACATAAGACCAAAGAAAGACATGCAAGGTATCCAAATGGGAGAGGAGGAGGTCAAATTATCATATTTCGCTGATGACATGATCCTATACATCGTAAATCCCAAGAGCTCCACACCTGGATTACTAACAGCGATAGAGGAATATGGAAGAGTGGCAGGATACAAGATCAGCAAACAGATGTCGATTGGTCTGCTCTACACATCTGAGAAGAACACAGAAGAGGTTATCAAGAAAGCAGTACTATCCATAATAGCCAAGAATAAATTGAAGTACCTTGGGATATATCTAACCAAAAAAAAAAAAAAAAAAAAGACCTATACAAGGAAAACTACAAATCCCTACTACAGGAAACAAAAAGTGACCTCCACAAGTGGAGGAATATCCCATGCTCATGGATTGGGAGACTCAATATAGTAAAGATATCTATCCTATCCAGGACATTTTATAAGTTCAATGCTATCCCAATCCAAATACCAACAACATTCTTCAGAGAACTGGAAAAACTGACAAACAACTTCATATGGAGAAGGAAAAATCCCAGAATTAGCAGGGATCTCCTCAAGGATAAGAACATAGTTGAAGGCCTGGCTTTACCTGATTTTCACACTTACTACAAAGCCACAGTGTTCAAAACAGCATGGTACTGGCATAATGACAGATACACAAATCAATGGAAAAGAATAGAAAATCCAGAGATAAAACCATTAGCATATAGACAACTTATTTTTGACAAGGGCCCCAAAAGCATCAGGGAAGAGGGCAATGCTCTTTTCAGCAAATGTTGCTGGAGACAGTGGAAATCTACATGTAGAAAAATGAAACAGGATCTCTACCTCACCCCATGGACAAGAACAAACTCAAGGTGGATCACAGACTTGGATGTAAAACCACAATCCATCAGAACCATTAGTGAGCGAATTGGGGAAAATCTAAGAACCTAGACCCAGGGAATACAAAGGCTAACTGCAGTAGGACAGGGTATACATAAAGGGGAACCTGAAATTGACAAATGGGACTTACTAAGAATAAAACACATGTGTGCATCAAAGGACTTTACCAAGAGCATAGCCAAGCAACCCACAGACTAGGAGAGGATTTTTAGCAAAGATACAACAGACAAAGGGCTTATTACAAAAATCTACTATACCCTTGTTTCCTGCAAGAAGATGAAAAACAGATAACCCTTTGAAGAAATGGGAAAAAGAAGTGAAAAGAAGTTTCAATAGGGAGGAGGTCCATATGGCCAATAAATATATGAGAAAATGATCCCGCTCATTAGCCATCAGAGAAATGCGGATCAAAACACCCATGAGATATCATCTAACACCCTTGAAGCTAGCCCAGATCAGAAAATCAGAGTGCAACAAATGTTGGAGGGGATGTGGTGAAATAGGAACACTTCTACATTGTTGGTGGTCATGTAGATATGTACAGCCACTATGGAAAGTAGTCTGGTGATACTTAATGAAAATGGAAGTTGAGCTACCCTATGATCCAGCTATCCTACTATTGCGTATATATACTGAAGAGGCAAGATATAAACTACAGCCAGTAGTATGCATGCCGATGTTTACTGCAGTACAATTCACAATCGCAAAGAGTTGGAAGCAATCTAAATTTCCATCAGTAGATGAATGGATCAACAAACTCTGGCACATACACAAAATGGAGTACTATCCCTCACTCAGAAGCTCAGACGAGCACATGAAACACATTTCTGCATGGGAAGAACTGGAGGAAATTTTGCTAAGCAAAGTCAGTCAATCACAAAAGGATAAGTACGGCATAAGCCCCATGAGGTAAATAGAAACAGTATGGTGAGAATAAAAGAGAACACTCCTATACCATAATAGCTGGCCCAAGAGATAGGGTAAGGGGAGGATGGAGGACCAAACCCGGGGAGGTACATGTCGGATGCAACACAGTAATGGGAGAAGGATGAGGAGGTGGAGGGGAGTTAAAAGGGAGTTCAAAAGTGAAAAGATAACAGAAGGAATGAGACACTAATCCACCCGGGGCCGGTGGGGGGAGTATGGATCTTGTCTCCACAGAAACCAAAGTTGGTGAGCAGTTCCTACTATGAAGTACCCAAGGACCACGAGGACAATGTGGATGCATGGAAGGATGCAAGGAAAGAGAGCTATAGAGCCATACGCAACCAGAGTCAGATGGACTCCATCCCTAGTAGTGGGTGTGGCAGAGAACAGGGTGGAGGAGGGGCCAGGATCCCACATCCACAGGGACAAAGACAAGAAGGGAGGAAGAAGAAGAGAGCTGGTCCAAGCTCCAGGCTGACATGTGATGCTCAGAGGAATACATTCCCCTGGAGACCCATTACGCCACTGGACAAACAATTCCTGGGGGCACGAGAGAGGAGAGGAAAAGGGGGTGGGGACAAATACATGGATGGGGAAGGGAAGCAACAACTGTTCAGGAATCAATGGAAAGGAGCGTGTGGGAGGTCTGGTCAGGATTGAGCAAGGACAATGAATCTGTGAGAAAACAATGAAATGTCAATGAAGGTGGAACATGATGGTGGGACAGGAGGGAGATGGGAGGAAATAGAGGAAAGAACTGGAAGACAAAGGGCGCTATGGGGGTCTAGACATATGTATGTCCATACATAGACACAACTATCTGTTATAAGGTGGCAATAAATTTAATAACATGTCTATAGGCCAAATATCATGGTAGCAAGTGGACCTTGGGCCCTCACCCTGGTGCTCCCTCAATGAAAGAACACTTTGTTGTATGAATCTGGATTTCCTCAGGGCTCACTGGCCCAACATGATCACTGGAGTAAAATGGGTACAAAAACAAATGTGGTGAAGAAAGCTGATGGTGCCTAGCCATCAAATGATATATCTGGGGTCTTGAAAGCCTGAACATAAACACTAGACTATTTACATGCGAAGAGACCACAGCCACACAGAAGAAGTACAACAGCCAACGTGGTTTCATGGTGGTGAAAGTGGTGAAAAATCTAGGCAATAGACATCAAATGGGGGAAAAAAACAGACATATATCACTGTGTGGACACATCCCCAAGGTGCCCACTGAGAACATGTGGGAGCATGAACAAGAGTGGTGAAGAAAGCAGATGGTGCCCAGCTATCAAAAGATATAGCTTCTGGGATCTTAAAGACTTGAGCATAAACAAGCAGCCATCTAACTCAGGAGCAACAAAACCCACCATAAAAGAAGATCACTTGCCTGTGTGATCATGAGGTGCTGAAACCATCAGGTATCAAAGAACAAAAATCAAAATCAATGGACAAATTGACTCCCGATATCGCTGAAGACAAATGGATACAGAGGCAAACAAAGTAGAAGAAACTATGGTGCCCAGCTACCAAATGATTGAATGCCTTGAGTCTCAAAGGCTTGAAGATAATTGAGTTGCCATTCAGTGCAGAAACAGCAAAGCCCACTTGTAAGAAGCGCACCAGCATGCATGATCAAGAGCAGCCGAAGGGAGCAAATATCGAGCACCAAAAAACAAGAATCACATCATTACAAAGAAGGGGAGAGCAGGGTGGGGACCTAAGGCCCACTGGTGGGTAATTGGTCACCCCTTTACAGGGGAGCCATGGGGAGGAGACAAACCAGTCAAGCTGCAGCCGGGCAGTGATGATGCATACAAGTTTCCTCTAGTTCCTGAAGCTTTCTTCCCCCCAACCGCCCCTCAAGCATCATGGTTCCAACTCTTACAAATCCAGATAGACCGTAGAAGGTACACTAGTATAGAGGGGAGCTGGAGATATGGGGAAAGTGAGATGAATGAACCCCTTTGGGTCAATGGTTACATTGGAGATGCTGGAAGCATAGAGAGAAGATGGGGTAGAGAGATAGAATCAACTGCAAGGATATACACATAAGCTTCTATTTGAAGGGCATCAAAGGAGTGGGTTGGAGGAGAGGTTGGGCAGTGTAAGATATGACAGAACAATAACAATGTATAAAGTATTGAGGGTTGGTGTGGAGGAGAGAACAGGGGAAGAGGGGAAGGGATGGAAAAGCCGATAGTGGGGGCTTACGGGAAAAGGCGGATGATTGGAGAACGATAATAGAAGTGGACCTGTGAGGGAGCTTGACACATTATGTCTATTTATGTCTTGTGAAAAACTATGTATGAGCCCTCAATAAAATGATTTTTTTTAAAAGTACCATAAACTGTTAGAGAAACAAAAAATATTCCTTTGAAGGAACTACAGACAAAATACTCCATAAAAGGAAATATGGGCAAGCATCATTTCATGTACTTTGTACATATTTCAGGAGAGCCCAGACCCTGGAAGAAGACAATATGCTTGATAAAAAATGCATGAAAAGACACTAAACTAAATGGTGTGATAGTTACACAATCTACTCTCAACTTCAGACTATGAAGAGTGAAGGGCTGGGCTTTAGTCTGTCCAGCAGGCCCAGCTTGATGATCTCATTTGGAGGCACTATATAGATCAATAACTCACTGGAGACAAGACAGACACTCCCTACGAGACAATCCTGCTGATAAGACATGTGGACCTACCCTAGAGCACTGGAATTGGAGGAGCCATGGAGAGACACCTTCCAGTGCTGAGAAGCTTCCACTGTTACTGGATCTACAAGACTTCCCACTGGCCTATGATCTTCCTGCGTTTAGGGTCATTTAATGTTTTGTGTGTGTTTGAAGAGGAATTTATAGATTGGTATCTGACATCTGGGATACTAAATGCCTTATGAAATTGATCTGGACTGGTCTGGGATTTTTTCCTTAATATGCAATTATTTTTAGAGTAAAGTTCTCTATTACATGCATATGAGTGTCTATGAATTTGTTTCTCTAGTTAATCCGGGCTAACACAAAAGGATTTACACAAGCAGTTGGGGGCTGTGGGGACGAGGATGATGGACACTAGTAAAAAAATTAGGAATATGGGAACGTGGTTCAAGAGCAGGCAGTATTTCTTTCTGATGTTTTGCTGAGACCTTCACTGGGCCATGGAAGGCCACTGCTCAGTGGCCACAATAATGTAGTCAAAGATATTCATAATCATAAAACAGCACAAGATTGGCCACAATTCATTCTGTTATGCTAAGACCACATTAGCTGGAGTTGACTCTATGGCATTTAACAGCATTAACATTTTCATTCCTTGCCCAATGAACTTTGATTCCTGTTAAATAATGAAAATATATTCATTTAATCTGATTATTTTACAGAAATTTGGAGAGAGAACTATATTTCCCCCTGAAACCTAAGGAATATGCTGCTCAGGATGATGATTAAGATACTCCTAAACAAATGGGTGCATAAAGAATGTAGTGATTTCATAGGTATGTAGATATCTTCATCTTGCAGGTATCTAATACTTTTGTCTAATAACTGCCTGATGTGATTGTTAACATTAGTATGAGAGCATAATGTTGACTTTGCTGTTAGTTCTGAAAAAGGCACTTAATAGTCCTTACGTTGAAATTACATTGGTGGCAATTTCACAGTGACTTTCATAACTCAATGTTTACAGTTCATGTTTTTGTAAAAGGAGTTTCTGAAAAAAGAAAAATTACCATGAGCAGACTCTCAGAGAAATAATTGTCTGTCATTGCCTCCAGCGTGCTCTCTCCAATCCAATTTTAAAGTAGAAACAAACCACAGAACAGAAAGGTAATAATAGCCATGTTTCAGAAGATGGACCAAAAGTGATTTGAGGAAAGTCTAAAGATTGAATTTTTCAGACTGCCCTAAGGAGGCAACAGGAAGAAAAAAGTGAGATGAATATGAGCAGATATCATCTAAATAGTTAGAATCCTAGCACAAACTAAAATATGTGGTGATAAAAGAATGAAAAGTAAATGCAATGAAAAGATCTCTGTCTGGACAAATTAAAAAACACATCATTGTACTCCTTGCATACCTTCTGATTCCATCTTCTACACAGAATCGCCTCCTCTATTTGGTGTCCCAAAATGTTTAAGCTCAAAGAAATCTTCGCTAACACCCAGCCAAATCGCTTATTTTGATATATGACAGTTCGAACAGGTATTGTGAAAATATGTTTTCCTGAGATCCAGTGCAAACACACAAACAGCAGTTGCCTTTGATTCATGTCTGACTGGTGGTTATCCATGTGTACCAGAATGCTCCATGAGGTCATCAATGACTGCTTTCAGATAGCAGTTTGCCAGGACTTTCTTCTCCGTTGCCTGTGTGTAAACCCTAACCTCCAAGTTTGCAATGATGGAACGAGGGTGTTTTCCAAGAAGATGGATTAGTATGCAGTGAGCCAGAAAAATATGTTCCAACACAAATGCAGCTGCAGGAAGGAGTTTCAGCAGATAAGTTTACAAATAATTGGGCTGTTGTTATGATTAAATGCCCTAATGCATGGGAGGTAATTTGCATATGAAAATGAATCATAAAACAGTGGTAGTAGGGATAGTGGTGGTGGTGGAGGTTTTGAACACAGTAGAAATACTTTTTAAGTAGTAGAATACCAGAATCAGTATGGGTAGAGACATGAAATACAAAGGAAGGAAGTGAAAAATTACCCTTTATATAGTTTTGCCAATAAAAGCGATAATTACAGTTTAGAGCTATATTGAACCTACAAAGTGATGGTGTGAGAGAAGTATAAATAACCAATGAATGCACCAAAATGTGCTATTCTCACTTATATCTGAGCTGTTATTGCAATGTTTGAGGATAATTTTACTAACAAGAAAAAAATAGTCTTAAAATACAAATAGCACAACAGGTGAGAACAGTATCCTCGTAGATCTCATTGTTACAGACTTATATTCCAATCCAAATTCTTTTGCTATTGAGTTAAGTTTTATTAAGGTACTCATTTATAATTTTGTCAGATGCATTAGTAAAAATATCAAAAATCAAGTGACAAATAGCATCAATTGTTATGCTAGAGCTTATGATAAGCATGTGGAAACCAAATTATGATATCTTTATACTTTTAATTATAGGACTGAAAAATAAGTATTTCTTTTCAGATGCTTTTTAGATGGAAAATTATTTTTTCTTTTAAAAATAATTTTATCAGTGGTTCATACAACTTTAATCACAATCCAGACATCCATCAATTGTATGCCGATGTTTTTTTGGACTTTGAGGAGTAAATTAATATATTTAGATTTCTCAAACTGAATGTCAGTAAATAGAATATTTAATTGATTTTCCCTTTGAAGGTGTGAATTTGTCTTCTCAAGGTGGTTTTCTTGAATCACTATGGCTAGTTCAAATACAAATAGGAAGAAACTTACTAGCACATCATACTAATAGTCCTGTATTAATGATGAACTTTTATATATTTTCTCTTAAAGTACATTTGAGTTATTTATTCCTTGACATCAATTGTGCATTCTTTGTAGTCAGCTTCATCTCACAATTACTTGAAGATTTGTATTTAAGCTATTTTTTTTATGAGATGTGAATGCCATCCTGTACTGTTCATGTTTTCTTTTTAATAAAATAGCAACAGAAAGTTGCCAGTTTATGCCAATAGGGTTATATACAAATGCTACTGATAGGACCATATACCGATTACACTGTGACAGTCATATACAGATTAAGTCATAGGGTTTTTTTCTTTTTACTCTGTGAAATTTCAAACTAATAAGTTGTCTACTGCTACAGTTAAAGTCAAACCAAAATCAGAAATAAAAATCAACCAAGAATTTTTTTGTAGCCATATGTGATCTAGTTAACCATTACTTCCTATGTAAAATCATATCAGGATTTCTTATTATTACTACCAAAGTTTGCCTAACTATATAAGTGTTGAAAATTAGATGCCTATAACAACTATTTAATTTTTTTCTGGTTAGACAGAGTTCAGGTGTGCTTGAATCCAATAGCAGTTACACTACTCAGTACCAACTATTTCTTTTAACTGCATTTCCTTTCATTTTGTAAAACAGGATTACAAAAATATGCTGCTGATCATACATCTGATCCACACATAGGAGTAAGACAGTTTTTAAAAATGTTTTCCCTTTTCATCCTGCAATCAGGCTGAGTTTGAACTCTCCTACTTAGGAGCAAAGCTCTAAAATAGGAAACTCTTTTTTTGTTGCCGAGGAGAGATATTTGGTGAGTTTTGTAAGGAGTGGGCAGAATCAAGTTGGACAAGAGAGATGAGAAGAGCTGAGGGATTCTAACTGTAAAAAGATATTAACGTATGGGGCAAATCTGGCTAATCTGTCATTGTATTTTGAACAGAAGTGATCTGGCACTTGTAATAAAGAATGGCTTTGTGTTCAAACCTAGATTCTCTTTTAATGATCCGAAGTGAATGATAATAATAATAATAGCATTGGTGATAGGTGGGTTTTTGTGCCAACATAGCCAATGTAAGATTAATGAGAGGGTGGAGAAATCAATGGTTTGGTAGTCTACCCTTTCTCTCTCTGGCTCTTGTATCACCAGGCTAGTGTGCAGCTGTCTTGCTTGTTCTGTGCCTCTATTTGCAAGCCACACGACCAGTGAGACCCCCTTACCTGCTGTAAGGTGAGCTTCCTTCAGAACCTGCTTTGCCAATCTCTTGAGTCAGGGACTAGAAGAACCTTTCATCTAGCTGGGTGTTGGTGACCTCCCTTGCTGTTTGTTGCCTGTGCCCAGATAGCCTACATTGAAGTTCTGCAAAGGACTACCTGGTGGCCCTCAAGACTTGAAGGATGGCCAATGTATTTACTTGCTGTCTCACAGAAGTGAGGTACGCCAAGCCATTTTTACTGCTTTAAAGATTAACTGCTCATTTATTATGTTTCCCTATCTATATACTGATCCAGCTATCATTTAAATATATATAAAATGGTTAGCATCCCCATTTTGTTTCTCTAGAGAACCCTATCTAACAGCACTGCATAGAGTTGCTGTATATGTTCAAATGAGACATTGCTGAAAAAAAAGACCTTTAAAAGATGCCTGACATTATTTACCTACTCAGTAAGTATTACAAACAATAAGATCACAATCAATACTACGTTAGGCTTCTGATAATGCTTCACATAGATTTTATGGGGTCTCTTTTCTAAATAAAAAAGTCACTGAAAAATACATATTACAAAATTAACAGACCTGCGAATTGTGACTTAGTGGTTGAGAAAAATTAAGAATAATGGGTAACGAGAGTCTTTCATGTTTCATTATTGTCTGACCAGTGATCATGCATGTGGATGTGCTCTGAGATATACATAAAATATCTCTTCTTGTTCTTTACTTTTTAATGCGCTGTTCCTGGCTAAGATTATGTGACCATGGGTTATTCTTTGACAATAAGCACAGATTCAAGTTTACTAGGAATCTGCCCTGGAGGCATGGCTGCTCAAGCATTGGGCTGATCACTGCAAGTCGGACAGCTCCAAAACCACCATCCGCTCTGCAGGAGGAAGATGAGGCTTTCTGCTCCCGTGAAGAGCTTCAATCTCAGAAACCCTTGGGAGCAGGTGTGCCCGTGCAGGGAGTCACTGAGTTGGCATCGACTGGATGGCAGACGAGTGAGTGACTGACTTTTAATATAGCACTTTATTAAGATATCATTCCATTGAAATTTGTTCTGTTAAGGTATTATCCTATACATTTTCCTTTCACAAATGAGTTCAAAATGAAGGTTCCTACAATTACAAATGATAAGTATTCTCAACTATTTACCTATTGACAGGGTCAATTGACTGCAAATTTGAGGAGCGAGTTCACTTTACAGGACTAACTTCACTTCTGGCACCAATTGCAATGTTTTGGGTTTCGTTTAATCACTACAAGTTTCAATAACTTGCTGGAACCAACTCAAAGGATGTACTAAAAGAGGCTCTACTCACAGTTATGGCTCATTACAAAGTAAGCTTATGGATCAGTACACAGAGTAGGACATAATGTACATCCTGGAATGTATCAAGCATGGAGTTTCCAGCTTTACTCTCCCGTAGATTCTTCTTAGTATCCAATGATGATGACACATGAGTGTAAACAACCAGAGAAGCTCATTTGAGTCTTGGTGTGAAATGGGTGAAATTATCTATCCATATATATGCTATTAGTTTTTAGTCCCTTATGAGGTTGAGCTGATATCTCATGACCCCAAGAGCTTTCTTAGTTTCGTGGAATCTGTAAGACCTTACAAATTCAAACTCCAAATTCACTCATCTAATTGATGCTGACTCACAGCTATTCAATAGGGCAAAGTGGACCACCCCTGTGAATTTTCCAGACTGTAATTCTATGGCAATAGAAAGCCTCCAATTCTCCCAGACGCAGGGAGGCCCAAAGCTTATCCACCACACTCCCAGAGCTCCCAGAAAGACAGTCCCACAAACTGATACCCCCAAATTGATAATTGCCTCAAACACAACTCTGTTCTCTCATAGATTTCAAGGTTAGGAGTACAAAACAAAATTTCAAGAGGGAGGACCAGCTTTCTTCGGCTACCTCTAGAGTATTCCCTGCTTCTCAATATTCAAATCTTGCTTGATTTGGGCAACACAAATCTACATGCTCTGCTTTGAGCTTCATAAGAATATTCTCTCTGCTTCAGTGTTTGCATTTTCGCCGAGACTCAGGGTTGTCTTCTAGTAAATATGCCAGTCAGATGGGAGCAGGGCTTGTCATCATGTGTAGTGTTTCAACTGAATTTTTTTTTTTATAAAACTGTGCCTATAATTAGTTATATCAATAAAATTACTTTTCATAAACCTAGCTTACATGTATCAATCTACCTACAAGGCTAAGCTCTCTGTTAATGAAGCATGTTCTCTTCATAGATATCATTATCAGCCAATTACATCGATGCTTTGAATCATGAGGATTCATTTGCATTCATGATCTGCATATGCTATTTTGTTTTTTGTTTTGTTTTGTTTTGGGTTTTGTTTGTTGATGACTATGATCCTAGAGCATCATATCTTGTCAAACTTTCTAGTGCTTTAGTTACAATATTGTGATAATTAGTACTTGTGAACCTATGTCAATAACTTTTCAAAGAAAGAATAAATAATTAAAGGAAAAGAAGGAAAAATTTTAAGAAGGAAAATTTTATACAAGTTTCTACTCAGTTAATAATAAAGTTGTGCTGATAATGTTGTAATGTAATATAAAATGATTTTTGCAAAACTATTTTTGTTAGGATTTATCTGATGCAAGAAATGCAACACAGCCAGTAAACAAGCTGCCGTCTCACTGAGAAGCAACAAAATCCACATAGAAGAAGCATGCCATCCTGTGTGATCATGAGGCATCAATAGGATCAGGTATCAGGCATCAAAGAACAAAGCTTCATACCTTTGTGAATGGAAGTGTGTGTGTGGAATGGAGACCCGAAGCTGATCTTTAGGCAACTAGGCATCGCCTTACAGACAATCATGGTCAGGAGACAAGCTCGTCAAGGTGCAATACAGCACTGGTGAAATATCCAACACCCATCTAGTTCTTTAATGTTTCTCCCCCCACTATCATGGTTCCAATTCTACCTTACAAATCTGGCTAGACCAGATGTTGTACACTGTTACACTGGTAGAGATATAAGGTGGAAACAGGGCATTCAGGAGAGCTAAACTCCTCAGGACCAATTATGAGAACATTGATACCAGGAGGATAAGGGGAAGGAGAGAGAGATGGGGGGACCAATCACAATCATCTACATTTAACCCCCTCACTGGGGGAGGACAAGAGAAAGTGGGTGAAGGGAGACATCAGACAGTGCAAGACATGGCAATATAGTAATAATTTATAAATTATCAAGGATTAGTGAGGGAGGGAGAAATAATAAGGGGCTGATACCAAGGGCTCAAGTAGAAAGCAAATATTTTGAGAATGATGATGGCAACAGATGTACAAATGCGCTTGACACAATGGATGGATGAATGAATTGTGGTAAGAAGTGTTTGAGCCCCCAGTAGAATGATTTAAAAAAAAAAAGAAAAAGAAATGCCACTCAGCAAATGCTTTGGTACTTCTCCTGGAATCCATGATGTGTCAGCCTTTGGCCTGGAGCAAGTTTACTGTGGAACTTGGCACCTTTAGTTTAAAATTTTTTTGTTTTGTTTTGATTTGGGGGCATCACTGCCCTCTGATGATGGGTGTAGGAGGCACAGCCTTACTGCTGGATTTGAACCTCCAACCCAGTGGGCCACAGTCCTGTGCACAACCACTATGCCACCGGGGCTCAGCCCATAGTTTAAGATTTTTAATCCATGTTAGAATATAATTAATTCAGAGACATAGCACTTCAAAATCTTCTTAGTCCTTCAGACCTTGCTGATCTTAAATTGGATGTTATTTCAGAAAACAAAATTTGGGAGGACTACTAGGAATGAAATATTACTAAATTGGGATCAGAAGAATATAGAACTGTTTGCATAAAGTGGACATTTACATCAATAATGCTAAGTAGGTGAAATTTATTTTCTTTTGTCTTAAAGGTAACTATTTTAATCTAATAAGGTAGAATATTCTGTTTTCCTTATTCTACTCCTTAAATCTCAGTTCTAAAAAATGTATGTGAACTTTAATAAGGATAAATAATTGAATGGGAAAATGGTAGCTTTAAAAAATTTCTAAGAATTTTTTCTCTAGGTTCATTCTTCCCATGTGTTTTATATAGGAGAAAATTTTTACACCTTAAATTAAAAAGTGCAAGAAATAATAAAAAGTTAAAAGTTAAAAAAAACTTAAAAAATACAAACTACAAATCCATTGTCAAAACATGTAGTAAATCACTTCATTTAAACATATACTATATTCTCTTTACTTAAAATATGTGTCATACATATTAAGAATTTACTCATTGAATTTCTTTTGAAAAGGATATCGATAGCTACTGACTCATAACAACCTATAGAGGACAGAGTAGAATTGCCCCAGTGGGTTTCGGAGACTGTCAGTTTAGAGGAGAAGAAAGCCTGGCCTCATCTACGGGCTCTATTTCAAGGTTCCACTGCTACCCAGTTTGAACTAATGGTTTATTATTATTATTATTATTATTATTATTATTATTATTATTATTATTTCAGAAGCAGAGTACCGTGTCCTTCTTCTTAGATCTTAGTTTGAAGGTTCCACTGGATTCTGTCCACATTGGGTGACCTCCAAACCAAACTCACTGCCATCAATCAATGATGACTCAGGCGACCATCTCTGGGTTTCTGACATAATAAGCTGTTTATGGGAGTCTTTCTCCCACAAGCTGTTGGTGGCTATGAACTGTCAACCACATTACAGCCCAAAGCATAGCCACTACTCCACCAGCGCTCTACTATTAGAAATGCCAATGTACAATGTTTAGCATGGCAGCAACACTTGAGGTCAGGCACTATAGTGCAATAAAATAGCTGATGTGTTGTGAATTACTGAGGACTTGAAGGTTGTCATTGGGGAAAAAAAGCAGAGTAAATTGTTAGAAAATATGGCCTTGGAGATTGGAATGATGCTAGATAATGCGTGATAGAATTATTCAAGGCCAATGTTTTCTTCATTACAAATATCTTTTTGCAATAACTAAATAGTGACTGTGTTCTATAAAAGTAAGTAAAATATTGCTATAAAATCATTGGAAGCTTTATTAAGTAAATATATCTAAGTAGGAAACTATATTCTCTTGGCATATCCTCAATCTAGATCTAGACTTTCAAAATTATGCTTTCATCTCTTTAACACTGCCCCTTCAAAAGTCTGTGTCTTTTGAATTATTCCAGGTAAAATGATAATTTTAGCACCCTTAAGCAACAGTAAATGTGTTCTTTTGGTGTTCTTAGAGCTTGTGTTAGTCCAGGTAGACTAGAGAAACAAATTCAGACACTCATATTTATATAAGAATGAACTTTATGTAAAAGATCATTTTATTTTGAAAAAACGTGCCAGTCCAGTCCAGATCAAGTTCATAAATCAGACATTAGTCCATATGGTGAATACTAGTGCATACATTCTACTTTAAACTCATGCACTATATGTGATGATGCTGAATGCAGAAAGATCATAGGTCAGTGAGTAGAAGGTCTTGTGGAACTAGTGTCAGTGGAAGCATCTCAGCACTGACATAGGTCTCCACG
This sequence comes from Nesogale talazaci, assembly GCA_004026705.1. NCBI lineage: Eukaryota > Metazoa > Chordata > Mammalia > Afrosoricida > Tenrecidae > Nesogale > Nesogale talazaci. Next base: position 19,666 of record PVJH01022014.1, on the reverse strand, counting down.
TGTGTCCACCAGCTCTCAGTGAGTCTCATCAGCAGGAAAGGGATGTCAGAGATTTGGTCTGGCCTCCAGTGAGATATTTATCTCTATTGCACCTCTAAAGGAAGTCATCAAGCTGCAACCTAATTGACAAGCTGCACACCAACCCTTCGCTCAAGTTGACAGGAGACTATGTAACGCTCACTAAGTTTGAGGAACATTTATTTTTTTTAAGGGAGGCAAGATCTGGCAAGTAGTGGAGGTGGCATGAGGTTTTCCAAATAAATTTGTGGAAGACAGTCTTTGCTACTCTTCAAGAATGAGTTGGTACATTGAAAAGCTACCCCTCTCCCCCAAACAAGAAAAATCATCTTATAAAAATATTATTGGAAAATTTTATTCTCCGTTCCTCACCAATGCATTTGCAATTTTCTTAAAAGTTCTCTGTGAAAATCTTTAAAATCTTCCTGCAACCTTTAGAAAATGCTATCATTTTGCGCCTTCGAGATCCTGAAAATAAAATAGCACCATAAACTTCTGAACTGACGTGTCTGCTTTTAATTTAAATTTTCAATCAGAACCTCTCCGAAGTCACTATTTTAGTTGTAACTTTTTTTAAGGCACGCCCATGAAAACTAAGACAAGAGAATAGCTCAGAGCACATGTCTGGAGCAGCCCATTGCTTGCGGACACAGGTTTAACCCTGTTTTGTTAGGAATAAGCGTGTACAGTGAGAACTGCCCTCAAAATGCACCGCGTACCGCGCGTTCTGGAGTGAACCGATCGGTCTCCAGACACCAACCTCATTCTAGGACTCGACCATCTTTCCTTTCCGGCCATTGAACTCGGCTCGCACGGCTGGCCAGAATTCCTTTCAGATCGAATGTGAACTGAAGGTTCCAAAAGATAATTCTTATGGTGCCCGGACAGTGAGATCTACAATGTATTGTAAGATCAGTGGTACGACAGAACACATGCCGGTGCCAGTTATTAAAGTGTTGGGACCTTAAAGAAAGCCGCCGCGGCAGATGTAAACCACAAGTATGGACTTGATCCAAAGGTTTCCAATGCAATAATGAAGGCAGCAGATGAGGTAGTTGAAGGTAAATTAAATGACCATTTTCTTCTCATGATATGGCAGACGGGACCAGGAACACAGGCATATATGAATGTAAATGAAGTCATTAGTAACAGAGCAATTGAAATGTTAGGAAGTGAACTTGGCAGCAAGAAACCTGTGCAACGTAATGATCATGTTAATAAAAGCCAGAGTTCAAGCGATACTTTCCCCACTGCAATGCACATTGCTGCTGCAACAGAAGTTCATCAAGTACTATTACCAAGACTACAGAAGCTACATGATGCTCTCCATGCAAAATCAACAGACTTCGCCCAGATCATCAAACACAGGATGCTGTTTCACTTACTCTTGGACAGGAATTTAGTGGTTATGTTCAACAAGTAAAATATGCAAGGTAAGAATAAAAGCTGCACTGCCAAGAATCTGTGAGCTGGAAGCTGGAGGCACGGCTGTTGGTACTGGTTCAAATACTAGAATTGGCTTTGTGGGGGAGAAAAAAAAAAGCAAGTTACTTCAAAGGTGGCTGCACTTTCAGGCCTGCCTTTTGTCCCAGCTCCGAATAAATTTGAAGCTCTGGCTGCTCATGATGCCTTGATGGAACTCAGCGGAGCCATGAATACTGCAGCGTGTCGTCTGATGAAGATAGTAAAGGACATTCGTTTTCTGGGTTATGGTTCTCAATCGGGTCTGGGAGAACTGATATTGAAATGAACCGGGAAGCAGGATTGTGGCAGATATGGTGAGCCCTACCCAGTGTGAAGCTCTGACCATGGTTGCAGCCCAGTCATGGGAAATCATGTTATTGTTTCGATGGGAGGCGGCAATGGATATTTTGAGCTGAATGTCTTCAAGTCAATGCTGATTAAAAGGTGTTACACTCAGCAATGCCACTCAGTGATGCTTCAATTTCCTTCACAGAAAACTTTGTGGCAGGAATCCAGGCCAACACAGAAAGAATCAACAATTAGTGAAAGTGTCTTTCATGTTGGTAATGGCATTAATCCTCATATGGGTTATGACAAGGCTGCAAAATTACTAAAACAGCACATAAAAATGGATCAACCTTAAAGGAAGCTGCCAGTGAACTTGACTATCACAGTGTAGAGATAGTGTGATGAGTGGGGGAAGACTACAAATATGCTGGGTTCAAGGTAATTTAAATATATTTAAAATGAAAGCAATTTTGTTTGTTAAAATAAGAAAAAGAAGAAAAATTCCTTATTTTTCTTGTACAAAAATGGATAAACTTTTACAGAAATTCCTAATGAACTTGATTGTTGCTAGCAAAGCATTTTGATCAGTGCTTAAAATCAATATATACTCAGTTTTAAAGTGGATTTCAAAATCCAAAATTAAATATTTGTTTAAAAATTGAAAAAAGAACTGTCCCCCAAGTAGCAATACTTTCTGAATTACTTAGTAAATGTACACATCCTCAGTCAGAATTCACTCAATTGGAGTCAAATCAACTACTCATGTGGAAATAAATTATCCTCAAAATCATCAGCACAAGTCCTGGGGCCGACTGGGAACATACCTTGAATTGTTCATATCCAAATTCAATTGGAAGTTGAGGAGAATTAAACAATTTTATGCAAACTAGAGTACAATATTTTTATCTCCTACCTTTATTTAGAGATCCTCTCAAGAACAGGTTTGATGTGTTGACACTAATGGCCAGAAATTAGAAAATAGATAATAAACACAAGACCAATATGGATGTCTGAAGAGACTCTGCAACTTACTCTTGAATCGCAGCAAGTTAAAGTGAATAGTAGAAACTATGATGTGATAAAGCTAAACAGAAAATTCAAAGGATGACTTGATTGGATAAATATATTATACCGAAACATATGTAGACTTAGAATGAGACAACCAAACAGGAAAAAGATACTATATACCTATACCATTGGGAAAAAAAAAAACTGGGAGGAAACTGAGCTTTAAATGGCAATATTGAAGATTATATGGGCAAGATATATTAAAGATTTGAAATAACTCTATGAATAAAATGTTGAATAATACAAGATGCATTAAAAGTATATACATGAAATGTACAGTCACTGTACCTCAAGGAATTGATATTCAACTATTCAACCATAATTGATATTTAACCATCTAAGATTGCTTAGTGTTAAGAATTGATATTAGCAAGAGTTGAAACTGCATTGATTGCATGGAGGAAAAGCATAGATTCAGGAATTGACAGAACACTAATTAGAATATGTCAATAAATGGAAGCGCTCATTCATTTATGCCAAGAAATTTAGGAGACACCTAACTAGTCAACTGGCTGGAATTGATTGACAGCTCTACCCATCCTAAATAAGGAATATATAGGAAAATGCTCAAAGTATTTCTTTTATCTTCCCTGGTGGGAGAAGGAAGCCCAGCCTTGCTCCTAGAGAGCTGCTGCTGGATTTGAACCAGCAACCCTGTGGGCCGCATTCCCGCATACAACCACTGCACCACCTGGGTTCAGCTGCTCAAAGTATTTCACAGTAGCATTAATATCACATGCAAGGAAAATTTTGCTTCATCAAAAAAGAAAGTGTGGCTGTCTTTCATCAAGAGGGTGGTAACAGAAATTCAAACAGAAATTAGTGTAGGTAGCAAATGTGGGACCTCATTGCTGACTTCAGAGAGACATCAGATGAAAGCAGAACACAGTTGAATGATGTTTACTGTATTTCATTGAGTTTGAAAAATGCATTCAAATATGTGATTTTTGAGAGGTTCTACTTGATGGCGCCAAAATATATGACATTAAAAAGAATGAGGACTTCACTGCCTTTAATTTTGCACATGGGAAATCAAGAGGCATATAGACCAAGAGACAATAGCATTGTTTAAAATTAGGAAAGGGTTGTGTCAAAATTGTGTCATCTCATACTTATTCAATTTGTATGCTAAAGTACCACATGAAAGAGAGCATGGTGTGAAAGTGGGAAGTAGGTTCCTTAATAGACTGCAATATGTAGTTGTCACTACCTTGCTTGCTGAAATATTTAAAAGGCTTGCATCATTTACCAAGGAAGATCAAAGATTAAATCCTCACAGCTTGACCAAAAGCAACTGCCTAAGATTTAAGTTTATTTTAATCCACAATTAATGACCCTGGAAGAAAACAGTCAAGAAATCAAATGGCATACTGAACGGTGCAAATCTGCTGGAAAAGAACTGTATGGAGTGTTAAAAACAAATAAATAAATAAAATGTCACTATCAGGAGTAAGATATCTCATATCAAGTCAAGCATATCAAGTCAATTGCTTCATGTGTATATGAAAACTAGAGAATACATAAGGAAAATCAAAGAAGAATGTATGCATGTAAACTATGAGTGAGTGAATAATATATAATATAGCCCAAAGCATTGGAGTGCTGAAAGAATAAGCAAAACTGTCTTAAAATAAGTTCAGAGAGAATGCTCCTTAGAAGCAAGGTGTCAAGACTTTGTTTATGTACTTTGGACACATTATCAGGAGAGACCAGTCCCTGGAGAAGGACAATGTGGCAGTCATGTGCTTATGTTAATTTTATTATTGAAATGTAGGAGTGGAATCTAACTTGTTAATCTGGAGTCAGCCATTGAGTAGCAAATGAGGCCTCCATATGGGCATGGCTTTCTCCTGAGACATCTGGGAAATCTTGTGATATTTCCCTCATGAAGATGAGAAGCTATCTTCCTCAGTTGTTGAGAGTTAGTCTCAGAGACGGTGAATCACAAATAAGACAAGATGGCAGTGCCTGAGAATCTGGAGGAGCCGGTGAAGAGACCACACGACTTTTCCCTGATGGAGCCAGACCTCTGAAGCTGGGGCAGCCACATGGAGACATCTGCCAGCGATGAGTTGCTTCTGCTGTTGATGGACCCTGAGCCCTGGAAGCGAGGAACCATGTGGAGACCCCTGCCAGTGCCGGGATTCTGCACCCACTGACCTGTGACTTTGTGAGTTGGAAGGAAATTTTATAGATTGATTTCGGGCATATGGGTTAATATTGGACTTATGACTTTGAACTGGACTGGGCTAAATGTCCTGTTCCTCTTGTATATAAACCTTTTCCTTATATCTATATGCGTATCTATGAAATTTGTTCCTCTAGTCCACCCGGACTGATACAGACAACAAGCTCCTCAATGAGAGGACAATTAAAGCCAGGTGGGATTTTCTTCTACTGTACATAATGCCACTATGAATTGGAAACAACTTGACAGCATCTAACCACACCAGTATTGGAACTTTAAAAGATTGTGGAACTCATATAAAGAATTACTGAGTAAAAATAATTCTCTATCTAAAACTCTTTAAGGAGGTAATATATGAACTGGAAACAATGGTATTAAAAAAAGAAATACAAGAGACACTGAAAGAATTGACAAAAAAATGACTCCAAAATTGGCAGAAAACCAAATGAGATGTGTTAGGAATGGAAAAAAATCATTAGAAGTGCCCTCTTTTCCATGACAGAGAATCTGAAAGAAAACAACCATTTGCCTCAACTACTGGAAGAGAACCATATCTGTGATCATTCTAAAGGAAAATAATCAACACAATGCCAAAAGATTGAATAATATCATTATTATTACATGAAAGTGAAAATTTGCTGAAGATTACTTAAAAATGGTTGAAGCAATACATTGACAGCAAAGTTCAACAGCATCCAGAAGAAAACGGCAAGTGGACACAGAAGAATGCTGACTAAAAGCAAAGAATGTAAGAAAAGAGTTTGCCTGTTTTTTGACTATGTAACAAAATTCAGCTGTGCAAATAATAATAAATTGGATAGAGCATTGTAAAGATTGGGAAATTCCAGAATTCTTAAATGTGCTAGTGTGGAACTTAATTGCAAACTGTTATTTGAACAGAGCAAGAAATGCTGCATGGTTTACTATCAGGGAAGGTAGACTTCAAATTTGCATCATTTGACCATATTATTCATTCTGTATTTTGAACAAATAATCTAAGAAGCTCCACTATATAAAGAAGAGTGTTGCACCAGCTTTAGAAATGAATTCATTAAGAACTTGAAATATGCAGGAGCACACTTTGCTTAGGGATGGCAGAGTAAACTCAAGGCAGATACTAACAATGACCTTCCTTCAGTATGAATTAGATCCCAATATGAAGAAAATTTGCTACAAGAGGACCAATGAAGACTTCCACTTACTTGGATCTACAGTTGATGCTCATGGAAACAGCAGTCAAGAAGTCAAATAGCATATTATATTGGGGGAACCTGTAGGAGACCTAAGTATTAAAAAGGAAAAATGTCACTATGAGAAGAAGGGTGTGCCTGACTCAAAGTGTGACATATTTAATGGCCCTATATTGATCTCAGGAGCCCAGGTGGGGGAGTGATGTTGTGCTGGATACAGTTTATTAGTTTAAAGGTCCTTAATTTAAAACACTGGTCTCCTTGGGGAAAAGACCAGGCTTTCTACTCCCATAAAGAGTTCCGAGTTTCGAAACTATGAGAGACAGTTCTACATTGTACCACAGGGTCATTATGAGTGGGCATTAGCCCAAAGACTGTGAGATGTTTTGTTTTATATTTAGGTAACAATTGGACAATAAATAAGGATAGTTGAAGAATATTGATGCTTTTGCATTTTGTTACTGGCAAAATGCTGGATATATATATATATATATATATATATATATATTTCAGATTTCAGATATGAACATATCAGGAATTTTGTAATGAAGATGTTATGTTGGACTCTCCAGGGGGATCAATCTAAATAAGTTCTTATTTCAAGTAATTTGCATGAGTTGTAAGCAAGCATGATAGATGTCACAGCCAGAAAGATGCAATATTGATGGCTTCAAAAATGGTGAAATGGGCCATGACTCACTGGATGAGAACAGGTAGATTCTAGAATCTGGAGAGATGAAGAACACCCAATTTCCCCAGATCCATAGCAACAATACCAAAAAAATGCAAAAAACACACAAAAAACAGCAACAACAACAACAACAAAAAAAACCAGAACGTGATGGCACCTTTTTTTCTATCCCAGTGAAATGGAGTTGACTTTATAAAATAAAAGACTGCAAAATAATTTGAGCTACGTGAAGGCAGGGATACTGACTTTTTTCAGCATGATAGCTATTCATAAAATGATCAAGTCAAAATGATCTACTAACTGCAAAAATACAAAACATATGTTTATTTTTGTTTATTTATTTGTTATATTTATAAGCAAATATAATATACAATGCATGTTTATGTACCTTGAATAATCTCATGAGTCCACATTGCACAACACAACACAGCACAATTAACTATGTACATTTTTTATCACTACCTGAGTTTAATCTAATGACTTGCACTGAATGGAATGAGTCGAGTGCATAGCCTAGACAGTAGCTGCTGACAGTCAGCCTCAAGCACACTTCCAAGTGATCATCAGTCATGGTACAAAAGTACTTGGTCTTAATTATCTTTATGTGGGAAAAGGCTGACTCACATAAATAAGTAGAGCCGAATAATACAGTCAAGGGCATAGTGCGTTTTCTCATGCTACAGAGGGTACTTTTTCTCTGTAAATTCTAGAACTCCTCATGCACTCTGGACTTCAGCTGAATGTTGGCTTGTTGTGTCAAAGTCTCCCATTCTATATGAAAGTGATGTTTTTGTATTCTTCATTGATCCAGCTCCCATGTTCATTTTAGTACCTTTTCTTACACTTAAGAGAAAAAAGCCACACAATCTACCCACACTCCGTTTGCAAATGACTAGTAGATCGTGATTGATGTATTGAACATCCCCGTCTTAAGGCATTATGTTTAAGAAAATTTATGGCACCAGCACTGGGAAATAGATAAGTTCTTTTCCATGTACTTATCTTATGGTTTGTGATGAGTATTTCCTCAGTATCATTTAAGTCTATATACTTAGTATGATGATTCACTATATTTGTGGGTTCTGGCAATAATTTTGTGAATACTTGACCCTTTATTTCTAATTATGCCACTCTTTCACTTTCCATTCTAGAGTCTGAATTGCGATAGTAAGAAAAATCTAACTCCATGACTGCTAAATTCTTCATGAATCCTCAATATAGGAATCATTTCTTATTCTGACCTCTCTTAATTCATCCCTGAATTATATACAGTCCAAATTACACAGGGAATAAAAAAACCACCAACCCCTGCAGTTACATATCTTCTGCCTCTGAACCACCCTTAGGACAGTGTAGACCAGTGCTCTGCTTTTTCTGAAATGAAAGATCTTTACAGGCATCAAGAGATACATTCTTTTTTTTTTTTTTTGCAGTTATACTTGAAGTTTCTTCAATCTTTAAATTTGGTTAGAATTCAGGATAAATTGAAAAATATGTGCTGTTTCCCATTAGAAGTTAGAAAATCAATTCCTCTCCCATTGACAGAACACGCTATCACCTGCTGTTCAAATGTTGACCAGATATTTTAAGCAGCAAAAATCACAAAATGAGGGCCAGATGACACCAAGATGTCCATTGCTCCGCAAGACCCCTCCTGAGATTATCAATCTTATTATTAACTTTGATTCTCTTCTGAAAACCCACTTTCCTGATCAACAAAACATTGCTTAGCTTGTTGTGGAGGGAGACAGGCTTTGTTCAATGAAATCTACCGGTCTCATTGAATACAGATATTCAATAAACACTCTTACTTTCCCTTCAGCCTCTGTCTTGTGAACTGATTTTCTTGCAACAGGTTGCTGGAGTGCCCTGTGTTGAATGACTATTAAACCTAGAAGAGTCATTATATTTTATCTATCAATATAGATAGTACAGTTTTTAGGAAGCATTTTCTGAACACTTTGATCAAGCTCCCCTTGATACTCTATACATACACTCACCTTTAATAATTTATTTTCAGCATTTATAAATTTACTGAATATTGTGATTTATACATTTATGCATTCATTAGCTATAAAAGTAGTCAGAGCCAATGAATTCATTCCCGTTCATACTAACCTCATAGGGGAACGTGGAACAGCTTCTTAAAGTTTGAGTGACGTAAAGTTTGCAAAAGCAGACAACCTTGACTTTCTGCCAAGGAGTGACTGATCAGTGTGGCCTGCCAGCCTTGGGGTTTACACTGGAGCTCACCCAACTAGACTAGCCTGGCCCTTATCATGTTATAACAGTTCTTAGTTAGCAGAGCAGCTTCAGGTAGCCAGAACTCATAAGCAAACACATAAGTAGTAATAATAATTGCTTCCTGCCGAAGTATAGTTTCAGAGCTTATGTTACGAATACCTGGTTTTTGCATTTTAAATAATTCAATGCTATTTCATTATTTGAGTGAAAAAGCATATATTATTATCATAGAAAAATGAATCGTTACTGAATAGCATGGAAATGAACTCAAAGAGTTATGCCCTATAAATCCAAGTTATTGGTTTTTAACATGCCCAGAAAAATGAAAATAATGCATCATGAGGCTTCTATTTTAGACACATGGGCTAGGAGGAATTAACCAGCTCTTTGAAACTTGCTTTGCAAATCTTAATCTATTAAATGACAGTGTCTCTGCATGTCACACAGTAATGCAATTATCACTGATGTTAATTGTTACATTTTAAATTGCCGTTTAATCATGTCTTAAAAAGAGAAAATTATGATTACTTTCTGGTCTTTATCATTCATCTCTGCTCATTCTACTTGAAGAAACAGTGTCTGAACCAAAAAGAATGGTTGCAATAAAGTCTTCAATGAATATCTTAGATAATGATGCTTCTAAATTCTCCAGAAAAGCCATATAAATATTGAAAATGTCTTGAGGACTAGCCACTCCTAGAGAGTGATGTTAATTGCCCATTTTATCAATTAAAAGTCCATTAGAAAATATTATCTTGACATTAAAAAGATAAAAATATTTTATTTTTCATGCAGCTAGTGAGTCTATTGTTTAAACAACTAGTCAGTATGGAAACATTAATATGAACTCTGATTTCTCCCTTTGAAGGTGTCACTGTTTGATGTCCTCTAGGCAGCCTGACTCAGCAACCCCAAGAACACAGACAGCATTACTGCGCCATCTGTCACCCTCCCCGGGTATTGTTAGGGACCACCGACACCATTCCAATAGTTAGCTATACTATGGAAAACAGAGTGAAGCACCGCATGGTCCTGTGCCATCCTTACAATGCTTCCTATGTCTGAATCCATTGATGCAGTCACCCTGTCTACCATCTCATTGATGACTTTCCTCATTTTTTTTACTACCTCTCCACTTAAACAAGCACGATGACCGTCTCCAGGGACTTGTCTCTCATGATAGGTGTCCAAAGTATATAAGACAAAGTCTTTCAATTCTTCCCTCGAAGGAATCTTATGGACTTACTTTTTTTCAAAACATAATCCAGATTGGTTTGGCCATTTAGTAGCCCATGGTATTGTCAGTATTCTTCACCAGCATCATTTTTTCTAAGGTCTTTCTAATTCAATGTCTAACTTCCCCATATATTTGATGCAATGGAGAATACCATGGCTTGGGTGAGGCACACCTTAATCCTCATAGTAACATCCTTACTTTTCAATACTCTCGAGCATCTTTGGGCAGCAGATTTATTTATTGCAATGCATCTTTTGATCTTTGTCTGCTGATCCCATGAGCATTGACTGTGGATCTGAGCAAGAGAAAATCTTTGCAAATGTCAATATTTTCTACGTTTATCCTGTTACCAATTGGTCCAGTTGTGAGGATTTTGGTCTTCTTGACACTGATTTGTAATCTATACTGAAGGTCACAATTCTTGCTCATTGACAAGTGCTTCAATTTCTCTTCACTTTCAGCAAACCAGGTTGTGTCACCTGCATACAAGTTGCTAATAGGCCTTTCTCCAATTCTGACGCTACACTCTTCTTCATATAATCTAACTTCTCTGATGATGTGCTCAGCACACAGATTGAGTAAGATGATGAGAGGATACAACCCTGACATGCAACTTTCCTGATTTTAAGTCATACAGGATTCCCTTGTTCTGTTCATATAACTGCCTTGTGATCCATGTACGAGTTCCGAATGATTAGAGTAAAATTTTCTGGAATTCCCATTCTTTTCAAAGTTCTCCATAGTCTATTATGATCTACAGTCAAATGCCTTTGCACAGTCAACAAAACACAAATAAATGTCTTTATGGTATTCTGTGTTTGGAGGCAAGTTAATCCTCATAATTATTGATATGTTTGAACCCATTGTTACAGTGACAGTCACTTCCTCTTGTTTTTGTTTTCTTTATTTTATTTTTTACAGTTTTTCCAGCAATGGTTTTTGTTTTTTACCCTAAATTGTAAAAATATTATTCTATGTTTAGGAAACACATCATAATTGAAGTTCTGGTAAAAGAAAACACATGTTACATAATTCATTAAACCCCACACGCTCCTACAGATACTGCAGCTCAGAAATGTGTTGTGATTCAGAATAAAAATTTCCTGGGTAATTAGGGAAGTGAACTGTGGAGCTTGTCTGCAGGATTTCCATCACCAGAATTATTTCTTGCCACCTCTTGTTTTACTATTGTGCTGATCCTTAAATGCTACATCTCCATTTCGAGAGAGGCAGGGTGGGATCTCCATCCTTTGAGAAGTATGAAGGCCCCAGTATGCCCAGCATGATTTCACAACTCTGATATTTCAGATGGAGTACAATTTTGTGACTGTGTTTATTTTAATGAAACTTAGGAGAGTGCTTCTAAATTTGTGAGTAAAATTTCTTCCTGAAAATGGACTAGCCAAAATATTAACTTTGAGACTGCACCTGTTTGGATGGCCCTCTTGTTTTACCTGCTAAAGCTTGAATCTATAAGAACTTCCCCCTGGTGTTGATGTCTTCAGCGAGGTGACCAGATGGCACAGATGTGTCCTCCTGGTGTTGGAGAGTAGCCATGCCTCTCCCAGGATTCTTCAGGTCAATGGGGGCACATATATCAAACACTTGTTATACCCCAAAGAAAATGATTGTAAACAATCATTATTTGTTGTCTGATTAGTCCAATTTTTTGGTGAAAGCAGCCATCATAAACAGGGGTCTGGCTTCTGGAATTTTAATGGTCTGACACACACCATGGTCTGCTCCTTCCATGAAATCACAGTGGTAGAATTTGATACATCTGATCTGGTTTCAAGTCTGTGAGTTAGATGATAAGGTTTAGGCTTTTCCTGATTTGAGTGGCTTTAGGGTTGACAAATACAAAATTGACAGGGAGGTTGGTGGCTACAGAGGAGGATGAATCCAAGGTCAATAGGTCAGGCTTGTGACTGGGACGTGAATGAATCCAAAGTTAGGCCTGTCAGAGGGCAGGTCTCTGATGGCTCCCACAATTGTCAGGCAATAGGGCTGATCTTAGCCTGGCATCAATAATTCCAATTCACCAGCCATTCTATGGAAGAAAGATGAGGCTCTCTGCTTCCTCAAAGATACAGAGTCTTGGATTTCCTCCCATCAGATTCAGGAACAACCAACAGCCATCTGCCCGTGGAGATTTCCATGTTGCTGTGCTGCTGAACAAATCTCAGTGTAGCTTTCAGATTAAGATGTCCTGGGATAGAAAGATTGGTGGTTTGCTTCCAAAAGTCAGCCAGGGGAATGTGATACATCTCCAATTGGTCATGGGTCAGCACCTGCAGCTGTTGTCTGGCTGTGCAAGGTCACTCTGAGTCAGACTCAGATTTGAGGACTTTTGACAGTAACAACACAATGTTTGTCCAAACCAAAGCTTTTGACGATAATATAGTCAATCATTAATCAACTTACCTAAGACACAGCCTTATAAAATTTGAAATATTTATAAGTCTAGCAATTGGTATCTTTCTATCATAAAGAATATTTCCTTATCTGGCTACTTACAAAGCACTTTTCTAGAATGTAGGTTTCTCAGCAGAATAAATATAGCATTTCCCCCCAAATATTCAGTTATATATTTTGTTTTTCCTCTTGAAGTTATTTATTTTATCAGAATAGGCAACACTAGGAAGTTATAATAATAATAAAATGAGATGAAATAAAGAAAGCAAGATGAATATATAAAAAATCCTTTCATTTTCTTTCAGGTTGATACAATTCTTTTGAAACAGTAAAATTTTCTTATAGAGTAAAATGAACAGATTGATAGGATTTTCATTTTATTTTTTGTCTTAGAAAGTCTACAAGATAAAAGGTAGGGCTTTTGTTTTTGTTGTTGTCATTTCTTAGTAATCTTTTAATTATTGAGATGTCCATGATTAAATTATTTAAATTTATGTATTTTACTAGTAGGATTTACTTATAATTATACATCTCATTCCAAAAAGAACAAACTCCTTCCCTCCCTGTAAGTTGATTCTGACCATTGCAGCCAATAGGACTGAGGAGGACAGCCCCTTTTGGGTTCCAAGACAGAAGGAATTGATGGAAGGAGGAATCCTCATCTCTCTTCCTTGGAGCAGCTAGTGATCTCAAAGCATGAACTTTGTGGCCAGAAGCTCTGTTCATTATCCACTATGGATCAGGGCCCTGTGCATCTCTATACCAATAACATATCTAAGCACATTTGTGAAACCAAGTTTATTGCTGATAATAGCGTACATACAAGAGAAATATTTTATGCTTTCCTATCTTGCTGTATACTCCAAAGATAATTGTTCTCATTAGTATCACTGTGGTTAAGTATCATCAAGTGAATTCCTGCCTAGAACGTCTACATGCACAACCAAGCAAACAACTGACTTTCCTTTCCTGTACCATCAAACAATTGTGATATTTGAGATCACTGTGACAACTATTGTGCCAATCAAATATCTTTATGGCCTTCCTCTTTTATGATGACCTTATGCTTTGCCAATTTTATCCAGATTTTATTATGATTCACATAGTTGAGTTCTTTTTCAGAGTCAATATAGCACAAGGATACACCTTACCAATAGTCTTTGCGTTCATCTAAGATCCGTCTTACCCCAGCACTATGTCCCTGCTGAATCTGCCATGAATTGTTGTCAGATCCTTGTCAATTTAAAGTTGCCTTCATTTTAAAGTTATCTTCAACCAAATCCTACTTTCCTGTGATATTGATGGGTATAATTTTTGCATTGTGTTGGGTTGCCTTTCTTAGAGAAGGGCCCAAATAAACATCTCCTCCAGACATTGGTTAAGTAGCCATCTTCCACATTTCTTGGAAGAGACTAGTGAGTGCTTCCTGTGCTGTGTCACTTTTTGAAAATATTTTAATTGATATTACAGAGGTTCCTAGGACCTTGCTTGTTACTAATGCCTCAGGGAATATCGTAATTCTTCCCTCAACATCCTTGGTTCTTAATCATTTGGGACCTGTTGAAGCAGGGGTGCATGTATACTAGTCTTTCTTTCTCTTTTTTCTCTCTTTCTTTATTTGATATGGTGACTTTGTGTCTTTCTTCCTTCTTACTTTGATAACTCCTGACTCACTGGCACTCAATCTATTCCAGTTCCTTGTGGATCTTCCCTGGATTTCTGAGGGTCTGCACCTTGAGGCTGTGACTTGACTAATTACAAGGACCCCAGAAATAACTATATACCTAATTTTAATCTTGCTTCATTAGCAAAAAAAAATACCCTAATCCTCTTTAGTAGAATCCAATTCTGCTACTTTAAACATGGGAATAGAATGGGCTTTACACACAGAATAAAGTATTGGATGACCCCTCAATACTGAGACTATCACTGAGTGAACTTTATACATTGTGCAGAAACACAATTCAATCCATGATATTGCCTTTATAAAATCATAAATAATCCTTGGGATGCAACAATCTTCCTACTGACAATGACTGAAGTGTAAATCATCTACAATAGATTACATCTTTTGATCTCTCCGGGCATTTTATTTGATGTGGCTTCCAACCCTGCATAGGTTACACATTCATTGAATTGACCGCACAGTCCTAAGCACCAAAATTTGTGTGACTCTCTGAGTAAAGAGAAGTGCCTAGAATAGAATTCTTTTACTCTCAGATATTTCTAATCTGTAGACCTGGATGACCTATTGATCATGGAGCCCAGGAATCTGTCCTTTATTCACTATTAAAAATTGATGGTGTTGCAAACCATATGTACATATGTGGGCTGTCACAGCCATGCTAATTAGATTGTTCTGGCGGAGAAAAGGGGATCTCTGATGGCACTGCTAGGTAAATATTAGGCTGCCAATAGATGAGTCAGTGGTTCAGACCCACCAACATTATCTCTAGAAAAAGTAGAGAATTTCAGCTTTCCTAAAGATTTAAAGACCTAGAAACCCTCTATAGAGCTATGATGAGTCATATTTAACTTGATTAGAAAGAGAAAATTCGATTTCAAATTCAAATAAAATGTACAGCAAACCTTTCATTAAAGTCTTAAGCTGGACAAAGACATTAGAAGACAAGTGTTTCTGATGAGAAAGTCAATCAAGAGCCACTTGCAAAGAAGATGGAGAACAAATGAAAGTGTCATAAAATGATGATTGGTGTCAGATAAGTTCATGGCAGTTACTTGTGAGATAAAGTTGCTTGTGACATAATGGATAAAGGAACTGTACAAAAGCTTATAGCATTATTTAAGACCCTTCTGACCAAAGCATGCGGAATATGCTTCTTGGCTATGTGACCCTAGTCCATAAATTCCCATTCTGAGTACTCCCTGAGGCAGAAACTATCCCTATCTGATAGAGGAGAGGTAGTAATGAACTTTCTAGTCCACTCTGTCTGAGGGAAAAGCTTTCCTACCCTTAATTTATGGTCAAGAGAAGTCAACTTTGGCTTCATTTTTGTGAAGACTGAAAATGGTATTAGGACTCCCATGATGAACCTAGACAGCTAGTACTCTGAAGTTAAGCTCTAGTACAATACAATTTTAAAATTACACATCTTGCAAATACTCTGTACACAAAGAGTAAGGTTGAATGCTGTTTTACATTTAGCTATCTGTTTGCAATTCAACAGTTTTTCCTAAAGGTGTTGAAAAGCTCTCTGAAATTGAAACATCAAGTGAGTATTTTAAATTCTCAGCTAACTGAGGAGCTGGATTGCTTGTGATAGTACTCAAGATAGAATTGATTTATAAACAAGTTGATTACAAGCACTAACTAGTCATAACCTAGGCAAAGAGAAAAGTGTGACTATGCAGGGGAAGAGGGGACAAAGGAGAAGGGCGGCACACTGCCCCACACCATCCCAGCACCGAGGCAAACCCCAAAACTGAACTCACTGCTATCAAGTCAAGGCAGACTGAGTGTAACTCTGCTGTGAGTTTTTGAGACTGACATTGTTTACAGGAGTGGAGAGCCCAGTCTTTCTCTCACAGAGCTGCTGACAGTTTAGAACTGCCAACCACAAGGATCACAGCCCGATGCCTCACATTAAGTCACACGCACAAAGGAAGGTGAAGGAAATTTCCTTCACAATGGAAGATAATGAGATAGGGCAAGAGTGTAGCCAAGGAAAAACAGGATCTTTGCCTACGCCCACAATGGCTTAATTGATGTTGGTTTCGGTCCTAATGACAAGGTCACACCATCAACTTGAGAGGGTGGGATTCCCTACGTGGGAAGGGAGGTACACTTCAAAAAGCCAGCCAATAGTGGGAGGTCCACCATCAGCTGAATAGTAATCTGGCTCTTCATTCTACTATACTCTCAGTTTTGCTGGAGGTCCTTTGGTGCAGCAAAGAAAGCATTTCACTCAATAAACTCACCTGTTTCTTTCAAACACTTCTTCTAGCCATTGTTTGAATAGTATTTCTCATCTGGTTTCTCCTGTGAGTGGAGCAAGAGCAGAGAGATGGAGACTGATAATCCTGAGTCTCTTAGTATAATCCAATGATTTGACTTCAACACACTGTGCAGTTACATCATCAAAAGACTGCATAGAACAAAAATTTCCTTGGAAACAATGCTGCTCTCTGATCTCTTCCCAGCTAATTTTCTGGGAAATTACTCATATAACCACATGCAGATTTTATGGTAACTATTTATTTTTGTACAGTCTGTGTTAGTGCCTAAACCAAAGTTACTTCAGCTAGAACCCCAGGCTCATCTGAAGTCATGATACAGTCATAAGGCCATATTGAGTACCCCACATTGACTTCTGACCATCTGACTGCAAAGGTAAAAATTATAATGAGATAACAGAGGGACAGTATCCATGAGAAGTCTTCCTGACAATCTGGGAAATCAAAGAAGCGTATTATGATTATAGTACAGTTTGTCTAAGGTTTCAGGCACGAAAGTATTTCTAAAACCTGGTTAGGAATATCAATAGAATTTTTGTGATAGTTGAATTATTAAATGTAAAGGTAACAACATTAAGTCTAAAACTGGATTTACCTGCTTTTAAAACAAAGAAAGAAAAAGTTGAGAGATACAGTCTCTAATAAATAGACATATATAGGAAATGCAGACTATGTCATATATAACCAAAATAAGAATGGCATTCATTTTGTTAATGAGCTACATAATTATGGTCCCAGAACACTGGGTTTGCTGATTCCAAGAATTGAACTTTCTGGAACACTGGACAGTTGGTGTATAATGATGACCACATACCCAGTTTCATGGTATGCAAGTCCTCAGCTCATAGCTACTCTTTTCCAAGCCAAAGCAAATTCACTGTCACCAAGTCAATGGTAATGCATCGAAACCTCCCTCTAGGTTTTCAAGACTGTAACTGTTGACAGGAGTAGAAACTCTGGTCTTGTTCCTGTAAAGTGGCTGGTGGTTTCAAACTGCTGACCTTGTAGTTCACAACCCAAAGAAGAACCACTGCCCTGAAAATACACCTCGCCTCTGTGTCTGAGCAGAGTGATGCATTCTCAAGAAATAAATTCAATGAACAGACGTAGTCTTCCCTTCAACTCACAGCCACCCCTTGAATCACAGGGGGAAATCCTGCAAGATAAAAGTTGCTTAAGAATTCTGGCTATGCTTCTCTCCTGTGTTGCGGCCACTGCATCAATTCATCTTGCTGGGCATCTTTTCGATTTTTCAATCACCTACAACTTTTCAAAGCATGTTGTACTACCCTAGGAACTGAATACAGTGACAAAGCACATGATCCTTTAGCTTGATAAAATAACAATTGAGGTATTTTAATAAGTGGAGGCAACGCTGTAAATCCTCACTTGATGGTGTCAAGGATTTTTGATAAAGCTCAAGGACAAACTGACTTGGAGGACCATTTGTGCCCATCCCAATGAAAGGTGACACAAAAGAATGTGGAAAATATCAAACAATATAAATAACTGCAAAAGCAAGTAAAATTTGTTGAAGATAAATTATGGTAAAATGGTTTCAGCATTATAGTGACAGGGAAATAGCAGAAATTCAAGACTGAATTCATAAAAGGATGGGTATGAAGAGCTATCATTAGTGATATGTGATGGATATTGTTGAAAGCAGAGAACATCCAAAAGATGATTATCCGTGTTTAATGTACTATGCAAAATATTGAACTGTGTGGATTATCATAAATTTTGGATGATTTCACTGATAAATCAATGCAACATTGATAGCCCAAATCACATGCATCCTAGAACAATGTTGTTTCATTTATTTCTTTTATTCTTAAAAAAAATTGTTTTGTTTCTTAATAGGAATTTGGGGGTTATTGATAGATGAGCATTCCAAACTAGCAATATCATGGTTATTTTAATGGATTTCATTTTTTATTGGGGTCTTTTACAGCCCTTATCACAATTCATCCACACACATATCCATCCATTGTGTCAAGCACATCTGTATATCAGTTGTCAGGTTGTCATCAACTTTCTGAAAAAAAAATTCTTTCTACTTGAGTCCCATGGTTCTATTTAGAAAAGCTTTCCTGCTAGATCCATTATAATATGTTATTAAGATACATTGTCTTAAACTCACTAACCCATTTATAACTAAAATTGATAGAACTCTTGCAGTACATATTCCTGATTTGGGGTAATGTAAAATAAAATAAGAACAGTGCACGAGGTTAACCAAATGAAAGTACTACATTAAAAATGATATTGCTCACACCAGTTAAATGTAATCAGAGTCTCATGTGATCAACCTTGTGAAAATTGAAGTTTTCAATGAAGTAATCAAGAAATGTAGCATTCTTCAAAAATATCGAATATGCCATTGTCCTATCAGGAGAAAGAGCAAATCTATCTTGCAAGAAGTGCAGCCAGAATGCTCGTAGAGGGCAAGATGGTGAGATTTCCCTTCACTTATTCTATACATGGGATCAGAACCTTGTGAGAGACATCACGTTTGGTTGGTAAAGCAGAAGATTGTAAAAGTAAATCACACTAAGAGATATCGACGTAGGAATAATGGTAAGAAGGGTGCAGGGCAGGCTGGATTTTCTTTTCTTCTACATAGGGTCATTGTGAGCCAGAGCCAGTTAAATGGTACCTAAAAGCAACAGAAGATTAGAAATGTATTGAAGTCCTAAAATGATAGTCCTAGTGAAAAAAATAATAGTGTATGATATCATGATTAAACTAAAGATTACACGTATGAGAAAAAAGTATTTGTAATTCAATTACTATTCTGATATCTAATTTTAAATGTAAACTTATGAGAACCCCTATTCAAACTGTTGATTCACAGATGGGAAAGTTAGTTTTCTTTATATATCACAATA